>JABUQX010042222.1:70000-85000 GCA_015478945.1 Trachelipus rathkii
GTGTGGGGAACCGACCGGCTGGAGACCGAAGAGAAAGTGGATTGCAGTCGACATCGGTGAAAACGAATTGTACTGAAAGAGAGAAATGTGAAGTTTGCAGAGGCGAGAATAGGTGCACCGTGATAGAGGAATGGCGGGGTTTGTATTGGGGGCATGGTTGTGTGGTCCCACGCTGGGCCAGGGATGACCCTTACATGACATTACCATAGTTAGAAGATCCGTTTCAGCGGTCCCCATGATGCTCTTATAGGGTGGATTTTCTGTCCTGTGACGAGCTCTCACTAATATTGGTACGAGGGGCGGTAACGGCTGGCTTTCTTTTCGACGTTTGTCATGTTCTCCTACTGCTTTTCTTTTCCGATGCTTGTAGCGCACCTTACCCCCAATCTTGGGGCAAAGAGGAAGCTGAAGGAAGAAGAAAGAAAGAAAGATATATATATATATATATATATATATATATATGATTATAATTTTATATATATATATATATATATATATATATATTATATATAATATATATATATATATTATATAGTATATATATATATATATATATATAGGTAATATATATATAATAATATATATTTATATGGTTGAGATGTTTATGACGAGAATAGAGAAACTTACTGTTTATGGAAGGCTAGGACTGGCCGTAGGGACACCATCGTATCCTTATAATTTGCTGAAACGACTGCTCAAAAATGCGATCCAATTCCCCCTTTTATCTTCTTGGTTGGGAGTGAATGTAGAGTAGAGGATGATGATTTTGATGATAGTTTTTAAAATTGATTTTTTTAAAAGCAGCATGCTTGACATTCCATTGCAGACAATACATGCAAAAAGAAAAAGAGTAAAACAATTAGTGAAGGCAATGGTGTAAGGATGGTAAGAATCCCAAATCAGATTAAAATACATGTAATTACTGAGAGGTTTTAAAATTTAGAATATTATAATGGCAAGGTATAAACATTTAACCTCAAAGCAACAATATTAATCAAGCTAATCTAAAATGCATAATAAACCGAGGGTTTTCAATAAGTTTTATTGAAACAAACTTTTAAGCACAAACATACATCTATACAATTAGCTCTTCAAAAAGCAGTGAAGTAAATTTATTCATTGAGAAGTGAACAGATAAGAAACTAGTTAGAGAGTATGATATATTAGAAATAAATGATCAGGTTGATATAGCAAAATAAGATAATATTAGAAGCTAAGCTTAGAAAGACAGTTTAAATTATTTTTCATTTAAAGATTTAAGACTAAATGATTACTTTTAATATTTAAATTAAGATAGTATGAGAGGGACTCTAAAAGTTAGTATGATAGTTTAAGAGAGAAGTATGAGAGAAGTTTAAGAAGTGCCTCTGTCAGTGCTCCAGGCTTTCACATTTTTTGGGATTCCCCCAACCCAATTGAAAGTATTGAGTCAAGCTCTGGAAAGTTATCAGAGAACCACTTCCTGAGCTTGGTAAGATGCCCTATAATTGGATTTTTGATGTCAATAAAAAAAATCTTCACAATCTTCCAGAAACATTTCACTTTAGAGAGGCAGCTATCTCAATTATGTTATGTACATTGTGGCTCCAATACAAAAGCTTAGATCTAAACTACAAATGTTGAAATCTTTTTCCTGTACAAAATGATATATTTTTTTTTGAGTCAGTGTACAGGACCCACCACTGCTCAAAGGGAAGCGGCCATACTGGGCTGAAAAATCAGCACTATGGGATGGCTCTCTCATGTATATGCTTCAAATGTCAAGGGGAGATTTGAATGGCGAAATGAATATTCAGTCAGTCAAAAATAAATAAATAAAATCAAAATGGGAAAACAGTCCCAGTAATCCCTCTCTGATACTTACTATCACAAATCCATCCAAGATTCCTCCAGTGATTAAGATCGAGAAATTCTCAAGTTTGAACACACTCTTTCGAGTTTGTTCTCTCCTCTTCAAGTTTGCTAAAATCTCCAAGAAATGTAACATATGTGCCCGCGAAGTGAAAGCTCATTTTTATTGCTTGAAGAGGATGCAAGAGTGATCTCTTCCGATACAGTTGGGCTTTTTATATAAGGCCAAAGAGAATCCATCATTGACGGATCGACCACCCGATCTAGTCAACAATCTAAATTTGTTTCTTGATGATCAAGATCTCATTAGGAGCAAAGGAAGATTGTCTCGATCAAATTACTATAATTTTGATGTGTTGAATCCAATTCTTTTGGGGAAGAAGATGTTTCACGAATGTATGACCTGATAATTTAAAAAGAAATATTATTAATTATAATTATTAATAAATTTATTGTAATGTTTTTGTTTCATACATTCGAGCAACATTTATTCTTTTAATAAAATAAAAATGTAGGAAAAATGGCTATTGTTACTAATTATTATTTTATTATTATTATTATTATTATTATTATTATTATTATTATTATTATTATTATTATTATTATTATTATTATTTATTAATACTAATACTAATAATAATAATAATAATAATAATAATAATAATAATAATAATAATAATAATATCATTTTTATTGCTCTATTAATATAAAATTAAATCTTTACTTTTTTTCTTTTATTATAACCATTAAATATTTTTTGGCAAGAAGTATGAAATCAGTAGAGAAGATATAAAATGTTACTTTTTAATCACTACAATAATGGGCAACCAAGTCACACACAAAAGCTGGTGTTAATACTGTTCTATTATCATCATCAGAATAATTAATAGCCTCTGTGCACTGCAATATTTAGCTGAAGTCGGTACTCCCATCATTTTTAAACAAATAATGGATGAAACTTGTGTCACAATAAGCAATTGATTTTTCAAGGTTTGGTGGTAAATCTCAATACAAAGAGTTACTGTTAAATGTATGCAGATGTCTGGGGGCTACTAGAAGTGGTAATTAAATAATGATATGCATGACTATTCACTATGTGGTGTCATTAAAATAATTATAATTCATCATACTCTCTCATTAAAGAATGGGGTTATACAAAATCCCATACTAAAACTTAGGAGATTAGTACCCCAAGTCAGTTTTAAGTAAATTTAAGAAAATTGGCAATAGATTTAAGGTATTAGGTTAAGCTATGTAAGGTTGAATTCTATTAAAAAATAAAACTACTAAGGTAAATCTATGTAAGGTTGAATTCTATTAAAAAATTAAAAAATTAATTAAATCAATAATAATAAAAATCAAAATATACATTGAAATCTTAAAAGTTTCCAAATTTACCCCAAGTAAGTTATTTCACCTACCTAGATAAACTAGCTTATAAGTTCTTGAATATATAAAATTATATAAAGAACAGAAGAGTGCATAGATAGGCTGTCTAGCTTTAGTTATATCTTTTTTAGTATTTAATTACTTTTTTTTTTACCAACAAAAATACTACCACACCTCACTATATATATATATATATATATATATATATATATATATATATATATATATATATATATATATATATATATATATACTATATATATATATATATATATATATAACACTATATATATATATATATATATATGGAGTAAACTAGGTTAGATAAAAATAATGGGTTGGACCACTAGGTCTTAGATTATTTTAAAAAGCTTTTCACAAAAGACAACCTCAATTACAAACCAAAGAATGATCTTACTAAAGCATTTCATAGTCCCCACCTCAGGAGTATTCTGACCCCAAAACCAATAAAGAGTCAAATTATAAAAGATGAGAGATCTAAACACTTTTAAAGGCAATACATTAAAATATATATATATATATATATATATATATATATATATATATATATATATATATATATATATATATATATATATATATATATATATATATATTATATATATATATATATATATTTCTTTTTATATATATATATATATATACCGTATATATATATATATATATATATATATATATATATATATATATATATATATATATATATATATATATATATATATATATATATATATATATATATATATATATATATATATATATAGCATCAGGCGGGGTAACGTGGGCTACTTTTGGTATAACTTCATCTCCCTACTTTTCCCTAATGCACTTTTTGGAATTTTTTTTTTCTGAAATTCAAGGCCATATAGTAGGTAATAAGCACACCAAAAAATAATAATGTAATTCTAATAATAATAGTTTTATTAAAGTTTAAATAAAGCTCATTTAGACTTACCTTGAAGGGGTGAATTGGGCCACCATTGTGGGGTGAATTGGGCCATCTGTTTGAATTCCTCTTTTATGTATAAATTTAATTTTATATTTTAATTCTTACTTAATATAGTAATTGTTTATTATATTAAAATTTGTAATAAGTAATAAAAATTTCAATAATGATACATAAAATAAGAATAAAAATGTGGTGGCCCAATTCACCCCATTCATGGGATGAATTTTGACACTTTTTGGAATTCATATTTTTCATATAAATTAAATTTTTTATTTTAATTTTTACTTAACATAAGTAACTGTTTGTTACGGTATATTAAAATTAGCTATACGTAATGAAATGTCAATAATAATACATCAAATAAGAATAACAATGGTGGCACAATTCACCCCATCATCAATTTTTATGGGGGGTGAACTGGGCCTAGTTGGCCTAGTGATTTAACCACTTTGTACTGTTTTGAACAAAAACTTACTTTGCCATTTTCAAGCTAACATACTCAACTGTATACACTGAAAAAAATAATTAAAATCTGTCCACAACTTTTCATTTTATAACAAAAAAAACAAAAAAACTCATTTTTTAAAAGTGAAATTTTATTTACCGACATCTTCAACCCTAATATATTATATTTTTTAAAAATATAAAAACTCTCTAGAATTAAAGATAATTAAAATAAAACTTGTATTACTACCGCGTGGCTATTGAATGAGCAAAAAAAAACTTTTTTATTTTTATTTTTAGTGGACCAATTCACCCCACCCGATTCTATATATATATTTATATATACCGTGTATATATATATATATATATATATATATATATATATATATATATATATATATATATATATATATATATATATATATATATATATATATATATATATATATATATATATATAATCAGAAAGAATAGATCTTTTATTTTAACTTATTTTATTTATGTACAATGATTTTGAAAATTTTCTTAAAAATTATTATTATTAGCATGTTAAAAAGTATATATATACCGGTATATCAAGTAATAACTTTTACTTTCAAAGGAAACTGTTCAAAAATATTCAATTTAAAAAAAATATCTGTTTCAGTTTAAGGTAACAATCAAGATGTACACTCTACTAACACTTCTCTGAGTTTTCAAATAAAAAATTAATATAGACTAATTGTCAGTGATGTATTAGAATATATAAATTGTTAATTTAATGCATTTAAGAAAATTTTGCTTGTCAGGATTGTCATTTTCATTTTCCCATATAAACATTGACACATTTGAAGACTTTTTGGATTTAATAGCTTATGCCAAGTTAGAAATAATAAATGAATAAATGTACATTTATTTTTTTTCTTTGAGGTACCAGTATAGAATATTTATATGGGTAATCATAATGGAGTATTGTAAAGAAGCTTTTATATATATATATATATATATATATATATATATATATATATATATATATATATATATATATATATATATATATATATATATATATATATAAATATATATATATATATATATATATATATATATATATATATATATATATATATATATATATATATATATATATATATATATATATATATATATATATATATATATATATATATAATCAGGGTTCACACTAAAATTTTGAATTTGATTTCCCTGACCAGCGTGTTCGTTATTTTTGGTGTATAAAATATCTATTAATTATTACTGCAGCCTATTTACTCAGTTCATACATTAAATTATTGAAAATTTACTTTAGAAATTGTTCATCATCATGGATGAATTGAAAAAAAAATTTTTTTTTTTTAGTTATCAGCCTATACCTTACCCATAGCCGTCCAAAGCACTCCTTTTTTATTTTTTCCAAAAGAAAACAGTTTTATTTATACAAAAAGAAAATAAATTAAAAGCTTACATTAATAGCCTAGGTGAATAGCGTCCACTGTAATCACAAAAGTTCTAAATGGGGAGATTTAGATTAACTATTTCTTCTCAAGCATTTGAATTTTTGATTTTATAGCGTCTTCTTCTGTTAAAACCTTCAGTTTTAACATCTTTCTCTGCTCTTCAAGTTTATTGATCTGTATGGATAATTTTCTTTTTTCAACCTTTTTATTCTCTTCTTTTTCTTTCTGTTTTGACTCTTTGAGATGTTCTTCATATCTCCTATGGGCAGCTCTTACATTTGTCAACATTTTTTGAGTGATAGGAACTTTATGAATACTTTCATGAGATCTAATAGCATTGTGCACTGTTCTTTGAGAAATAAGACAATGTTCTTTCAGATTCTCCACTAAAATTGCTTAATTTATAGAAAACCCTCCTTCCACTGTCGCATTTCCATGCAAAAATATCAGTCCTAATTTAATAATTTGCCACAATTCCGCATAACATTGATTCTCAAGTGCTATAGAAGAAAAAAAACTCATCAAGTCTCTTAGAAGGACAACACCATCCAAAATATTTTGAATTTTAATTCCAGGGTAGAATGAACTTCACTGCAAAGTAGAGATAGTGCTTTTTCTTTCTCAGCACCAGAATCTGTGATTCAGTTATTGGTGTATACAATGCCTCTAGCAATAAAGCAAATCTTTGTTTTCCTTGTTCTGGCTGATGAAAAATTATACTAGGATCCAATGATGAGAGCCATTGGACAGGCTTGTACTTCAGAGGACATCTTTCTAATATCTTTTCTGTCATTTTGATTTGCACAGTCTGGCATTCAAGTTTGTCATGTAAATCTAATGCAAAAAGCTTAGTTGTTAGTTGTAGCAGGCATTTTACTGGACTTAAGAAATCTTTCCATAATATTAAGAACATTATAAATCTGTGAACAGGAATGAACCAAGGTTCAGTTTGATGTCCAACCACTGGTCGTTAAAGTTAAGTTTTTTTGTTTGAAGTCATTTTATAAATAAATAATAAATACCTTCAACTGCACAAAAATCAAAATCACTTCGTCAAACCTCAAAAAAAAAAAACACCTCAAAAGTATAATTCCCTAAAAAGAAAAAGATAAATAAACAGATTAAGTCATAAGTCATACAGTCTAAAACACATCCATATACCAATAACCTTCAATCGGAAGGATGAACTTGGAACAACAACTACGAACAGAATAGAGGAAGAATAGTAGGTAATAGTGAACTAAAAATGGAAACAGGATAGAAGTAGATTTATGAGTCTTCTTTCCTCGCCCATCCTTTTCATTCACTTATCAAATGCATCTTTATTCCATAATTATACAGTAAGGAAAAAATATATCAAAAATATGTTGGTTCATGGATCATTCTTCATATGGTTTTTGAAAATTTTAAAAATTTCCCTGACTTTTTTAGAATTTCCCTGACTTTCAGCTACTTTCAGCATATCTTAAAACGTTTCCCTGACCAATTTTTTTTCCCTGACTTTCCAGAAAGTGTGAACCATATATATATATATATATATATATATATATATATATATATATATATATATATATATATATATATATATATATATATATATATATATAACTTAACCATATATATATATATACCTATATATATATATATATATATATATATATATATATATATATATATATATATATATATATATATATATATATATATATATATATAAAAAAAAACCACCACTCAAAAATGGGACACAAAAAAACACCACTCTGTATTTCGCTGTATATGATGTATAAGAGCAAATTAAGAATACCATCATGTAAATACCTCAAATATATTTAGAAATAAGCATTATTAGCATTAAAATTGAATTTTCTGATTTTTAGCAATTTTTTGAAATTTTCAGAAAAATTGAAAAATATTGCATTTTTTGCCAATTTTGGGGTCACTTTGAGCCAAAATCACATCAAAAGTATTGCAGAATATGCAAATATCAAATTAAATTATGTTAAACCTATCATTCATACAGTTTTATACCAAATTTGGTGAAGATTCATGAAGCCCCAAAACACACAGATACCTGTCAAAGTGAATCTCTAAAAAACATGTGTGACACAAAAAACACCACTTTCAATTATCCTAAAAATCAGTAAGCATAACTTTTTTTTATTAAAAAAACAATTGCCATACCCAATTACATTACTTATATTAATTAATTAATGATAAAATCTCAAAAGGTTTTTTTTTAAAGGGTGGTGTTTTTTTTGTCCATTTTTTTTGTTTTAACTAATTTTTTTTAAATGTCATACCCAATTACATTACTTATATTAATTAAATGATGATAACTTATCTCTAAAGGGGGTTTTAAAGGGTGGTGTTTTTTGGAGTCACAGTGGTGTTTTTTTGTAAACTTTTTTTTAAAAGTTTTTATTATCTTTTTTAAACTAATTTTTCTTTAATTGCCATACCCAATTACATTACTTATATTAATTAAATGATGATAAGTTACTTATCTCTAAAGGGGGTTTTAAAGGGTGGTGTTTTTTTGTGTCATAGTTGTGTTATTTTGTGTCCACTGGCGTTTTTTAGAGTTTTTTTTTTTTAAACTAATTTATCAAATCAAATTTCCTTTAAAGGTTTTATACCTTAGACCTAGACACAATTAATCTATATTTCAGATGTTGAAAAACTTGTGTTGATTAGGAGTTATTTACGACAAATGCCAAAGTGGTGTTTTTTGTGATATATATATATATATATATATATATATATATATATATATATATATATATATATATATATATATATATATATATATATATATATATATATATATATATATATATATATATATATATATATAAGTATAGTATGTTTGTATATATATATATATATATATACTATATATATATATATATATATATAATTGAATGTGAAATTATGTTATGTGAAATCGGTTTCCACTGAGAGATGTTCATTAGAAGAAAGTGAAAATGTAAATGAATTCAAGCAATCCCTCAGCAACAAAATATAAATTTTAATAAGACCATTTGGTTTCTCAACAAGTCAGTATTTTTAAATCATCTAAACAAAATAAGCCAATTACAGAAGAATTGGTGCTTTTAGATTTTTCAGATAGTTATTCATTCACTGTTGAAGCATGATATAGCCTCAAGAATTTCACTGGGAGAATTTACAATGCACTGATCATCCATGTGTTGTTTATATTACTTTAGGCTATTGAAAACTACAAGAAATGGTGATTAGTTTATATGTCATGATAGTTACCTTATTGAAAACTATATAATAAAAAAATCATGCATAACCCATAATACTTTTTTAATTTTTTATAACATTTAGATAATAAGCATAGCATGCCTTTAAAAAAAATCAAATCCAGTTTAATGGGAGGAGGAAAGGTTAAGGGTTGAAATTTTTGAATTTTTTAGCAAAATTTTCGAAATTAACGTACAGAAATAAAATTAGTGGTAAGTGAAAGGTTTCGAAGTTTGCAGATGATGCAAAAATGACAACTTCTGCAAGGAAGGAACAATGTAATGATGGATCCAAAAGATTTTAAATATCTAGACAGACTCCTTAGATTGGTAGAAAAGTGACAAATAAATTTTAAAATGACTACTAAATAGTGAAAGGTACCTCATGTAGGTTATTTAAATGAATGATTTGGGTATGATTATAAGCAGTAATCAATGACTAATCAGGTAATCAGAACCTTTAATCTAATCTAGCATTACCATTTGGTAACATAAGAAATCTACTAACCTGAACAGCTCAAGCATAAACAAATATCATCAAAAGAATCAAATTTGAATTTGAACAAGTAATTTCTATGATGTTTGTACATGACTTCAAAGTGGGTTTGAAGGAACAATGTAATGATGGATGCAAAAGATTTTAAATATCTAGGCAGACTCCTTAGATTGGTAGAAAAGTGACAAATAAATTTTAAAATGCCTACTAAATAGTGAAAGGTACCTCATGTAGGTTACTTAAATGAATGATTTGGGTATGATTATAAGCAGTAATCAGTGACTAATGAGGTAATCAGAACCTTTAATCTAATCTAGCATTACCATTTGGTAACATAAGAAAACTACTAAATTGAACAGCTCAAGCATAAACAAATATCATCAAGAGAATCAAATTTGAATTTGAACAAGTAATTTCTATGATGTTTGTACATGACTTCAAAGTGGGTTGGCAAATGAATGAGTCAAAGGAGATTTTACTCTCTATCAGCGGGATTCAAACATTGGACTCCGCGTCGCAGAGTTAACAATAACCGGATGCTATAACCACTAGGCCATCCACGTCCCCCCCAAAAATTTAACTATGAACCAAATTTTGCTCTCTATCAAATTTTTGGAAATAAAAATAATTTTTTAACATTTGGACTTGTAATTAAACTAGTAATAAATACCAGAAATACATTTTTTTCTAACATACAGTACTTATGCTAAGAAAAAGTTTGGGTGTTTTTGTAAGCAGTAATCTGAAAGTGGCTATCAGTGCTTGAAGGCAAGGAAGAAACCTAATAAGATGCTGGGTATAATAAATTGCAATGTGGCTTACCAAAGCAAAGAAGATATAGGTAAACTGTATAATAGCTCTGTTAGGCCAGTATTAAAGTAATGTGCACAAGTTTGAGCACATTATTTAAGGAAAGACATAGATATGCTGGAGAGAAAAAATGTAGAATAAAGATGATTTCTGGATTTGAGAATAAGATCTACGAGGACTGGATGAAGGAGTTAAATGTTTTCTGGATAAAAGCAATTTCTTAGAGGAGAGATGATACAAGTCTACAAAATATTTACACTTAATGATAATACAGAGATCAATAAATTCTTTATAGTACACACCCCCTTACATATATATATATATAATATATATATATATATTATTAAGGCAAAACTGCATGTTATGACTGACAAATTTTGTGATTATGGAACATTACTGACTTGGTTTCATGTAAGAACTGTATTAAAACTAAACATTTAATTTAAAAAATAGTTTTAAAAAATTAAAAAATTTTTAACCGATTTTCATATATATATATATATATATATATATATATATATATATATATATATATATAATATATATATATATATAAAATATACACTATTTTTCTATATTCTTCATATATATATATATATATGATATATATATATATATATATATATATATATATATATATATATATATATATATATATATATATATATAATATATAATAATATATATATATATATATATATATATATATATATATATATATATATATATATATATATATATATATATATATATATATATATATAGTCACTGGGGGGAAGTCATGAATATTTCATAAAAACTCTCTTCTTGTCTAGAATTTACATTTTTTTGAAAATCTCAAAATATGATATAATATATTAGTAGTTGTGCAAAATATCCTGTTAGTTATTTTTTATTATTTTGTTTTTAACAAACTTTATTGGGGAAAAACCTCAATTCACGTTTTACACCCAAAAGGGGCAAAAGGAAGAACAATGTGGGGTACAACATGGACACCTATTTTACCACAAAGAAAGGCTTGTACCTTTCAATATTGTAAATAAATGTTAATTATAGGCCTAAATAAACTAACATTAAATAATAAATTGAAATTACTAACCTTTGTTTTTTGAAATGATGGCTAGAAATGCCGAACCAGCCCAGCTGGTTCTAGCACTTCTAGTAAGCGTAACCTACATCATAGAATACACCTAATATTGGTGTCTACCCCTATGTTATAAGGTATGGGGAGTCGATTGGTGTGTATTATAAGGTGCTAGGATGCTTCCTACTATGAGTTAGTACCCCACCCTGCCCCCCTTTTCTTGCACTTCTAGCATGACATGTCCTATTGCGAGGAATACACCTAATATTGGTGTTTACCCCTATGTTATAAGGTATGTCTACCCCTATGTTATAAGGTATGGGGAGTTGATTGGTTTGGTTTTTAAGGTGATCGAGTCACTCCTAGTATGAGTTAGTAATAGACATTTCCCCTACCCCCTTTTTCTAGTGCAAGTATGCAGCTTTTTTATTTTTCGAGCTACAGAGTTGAACTTGGTGTCTACTCCTATGTTTAAAGGGTCTGCAAATCGATTCCTGGTGTTACCGAGTTGATTGGAGCAGCCCTTAGGCCACGTCCAAGGAGGGGAGGGGTCTGACGTGAACAGGGTAAGACATGAACAGCTTTTGGGGTAAGAGGTGAAACAACATTTGGGGTATAATATGAACAAAATTTCGTTCATATCTAAAACCTGCTAGGTGCAAAAGGTGAACACCCCCCCCCCTTTTTGAGGGATGGTATATGAACTATGCTTCCCATTGGCTAATAGCTGAACCCCAACTGTTCACGTTTTAACCCAAATTTCGGTTTCTGTACTGATTTTCTTCCGTAAATAGGAGAAAATTAAAACCTTGTGTTTGAACTTTTGAGGTCTGAAAAGTGATCACTCTACTTCAGCATGTGCTATTTCAGCCTAAGGGAGAAAAATATTGTTTTATTAACATTTTTCTAATGTTATAGGATTGGACTATTAACTCATACACTTACTTGGCCAAAATCTCAATTACTTCATATTAATATCAAGCGTTCATGTTTTAGCCATTTTTGGCCTGTTCCCCCCAGTCACTATATATATATATATATATATATATATATATATATATATATACTGCTCTTTATATATATATATATATATATATATATATATATATATATATATATATATATATATATATATATATATATATAAAAAGTTCTTTTAAGGCAACCTTATACACACTAGAAGCAAAGCTATCTGCCATGCATCTTTATACCTACTGTGCATTTACTCTTTATTATCTGATAAAAAAATATATATATATATATATATATATATATATATATATATATATATATATATATATATATATATATATATATATATATATATATATATATATATATATATATATTTTATATATATATATATATATATATATATATATATATATATACTATATACTATATATATATATATATATATATATATATATATATATATATATATATATAGAATATATAATTTTTTAATTTTTATATATGTATAAATTTGGTGCATAAATTACAAAACTTTGCTTTTTAATTTGCATTGTATGCATTCAAACACATTTTGTAGATGGCAATATTATAAAATCCATTGTTTTTTTCTAAATATCGATATCTGAAATGATTACCCTATTGCCATATATATATATATATATATATATATATATATATATATATATATATATATATATATATATATATATATATATATATATATATATATTCTAGGTCTATATAGATCTATATATATATATATATATATATATATATATATATAGTGATATTTAATTTAAACGAAAAAAAAAAAAGTAATATCTCAAAAACTACAATAGTTACAGGAAAAAGAGGAATACATTGTTGGAATCCTGGCAAAATTTTATTGAGGAAACTGTAAAAAAAAAAAAAATCATATCCCTCAAAAACTACAATAGCTACAGCGAAAAGGAGTCATTTTGGAATCCTTGTAAAATTTTAGTTAGGAAAATGTAAAAAAAAAATAAATAAATAAATAAAATAAATATTGGCTATTTTTTTTTAGGAGCAGGGGACATAATATATATATATATTTGTAAAGGTATTACACAGCAATGTAGGGGCTCAGGCCGACAACGGAGAACCTGGGGGGGACGTTTCCATACCATAGGGAGGGGGCGGAGGAACTGGCGACACCAAATACCAAGAGCAGGGGTTCGGAGACCCTCCCCGGAGAAGAATTAGTCCTACCCCATAGTTCCCCGGAAGGCCGAGAGACCCCTCTGCCATCGGTGCGGTATACCCTTAGGGTATTCTTTAGTAAAAAGAGAAAAAAGCAAAATTTAATAGAAAGTCTATTTATTTAACTTAGTAACCAATAAAGATTCTAAATGAGGCTCTCTAATCATATATAATTATTGTAAAATGACACTATTTTTATTTTTATTTTCCTATCTATAATTTTACAGGATTCCAAATGTTCTTTTCATATATGTGTAAGATTTCAATTTTCTTTTTCTTTTTTTTTTTTTTTTTTAAATTTTCGACTAAAATTTGACCAGCATTCTAGCAATGTATTCCTTTTCCCTGTGGCTATTGTAGTTTTTGAGATATGGATTGATGATAGTTGTCGCTCTAAACCAATTATCACCTATATATATATATATATATATATATATATATATATATATATATGTAAGCTTCTAGGTCGGTTTACTATATATATATATATATATATATATATATATATATATATATATATATATATATATATATATATACTATATATATATATACCTCTATATATATATATATATATTGGCATCTACGGCGAGTGGATCACATTTTTGTTTCAAATATATATATATATATATATATATATATATAAATATATATATATATATATATATATATATATATATATATATATATATATATACTATATATATATATATATATATATATATATATATATATATATATATATTCTAGGTTAGGCCTACATTAAGCAACGTATATCTATATAGGGTAGGCCTCAGTTTGGGGGACCAAACTAGTTCTGGTTTAAAGTTTTGTTAAGTATACACAGAGTAAATCTGTATATACTTAACAAATCTTATCATAACCTGGGTAAAGGTACAGCACAGGACTCCGCATATTTTCTGAAAAAATTCTAAGTCAAAAATCAATATATCGATATGCATATATATATAATAATAATATATAATATCAATAATAATATATAATATAATATAATTATATATATAATATAATATAAT
>JABUQX010042222.1:97500-103825 GCA_015478945.1 Trachelipus rathkii
CAGTTATATTACGTTCCCCATGAGGTTAAAGTTTGAAAACATGATTAAATTTCAAACTTTATTGATATCAATTTTTAACATGCTTAACATACCGAAAAAGACATAACAGAAAATGTTCATAATTCTTTGAATATAGTAATTAAATGTGCAATGGTAAACCTACAATATAAACGGAGAATAAGAACTTAACATATTATTTTTTCCTTTTCAGTATATCACGGGTATGGCCCGGATATGTTTTCAATAGTCTCGCACAGCCTTAAATAAAAGAAGAAAGGTTAATTTACTTTACGTATTTAGTTCCAAATTACCAAAGAATTATATTTAAAACTTCGATTAATTTAAAAACATATAAAAGTATATGAAATATATAGATATGTATTACAAAATTAAACAATGACATATTTTATAATTATTAGTTATCTAGTTTACCTTTAAAAAAATTTGGTAAGTTGTTGGTAAATTTGTCTATTACTTCTTCCATTAATTCTTTTTCTGCTGTGTCGTTTACCACCCTTAATGAAGCTACAACTTCTCTTCCTTTCATGTAACTTTCTTGATTTTTCCAATCAACAGGATCAGTTTGTAGGAATTCTTGTGAAAGACCAAACCTGATAAATATGTTCTGCGATCTGATTCTAAGTAAATCTAAAGGAAGATTTTTTTTAGGAAATATTCCAAATCATCTTTGATAAGCAATTTATTTCTTTTTTCTTCGACTTGAAGTTCGGTATCCGTGGTTTCAATAGTTTGTGACAGGTATGCGTTGTTTTATTAATTTCTGTGCCATCTTTCATTCCATGTCATCGTTTATTCTTTCATCATATATGGAAACGGCTGTACATTCCTCACTTAAATACCATAAATGACCAATAATTTTATAAATTGTTTCTTCACCAATAGGTATATCGTGGTTTTTGTATTCAAAAAGAATTTTAAGAAAATTAATATCATTCATGAGAGCTTCAATTACATTTGTAGTAGAAAACTATGCTTTCACATAACATTTTATTTTAAAGCAACATATTCGTTTTAGCACTTTGTCCTTTGTGGGTGTTAATTTAAATTGTTATCTTAATAAATATACTTTTAAGCAATATTTCGTTTTTCCCATCCATCTCCCTAAGTGATACGCTCCTGGTTGCCGGAAATGTATTTCGTGCGATGGACTATTACCTAGAAAAATTATTGATGGTCCCTAAAATTCTTGATAATTTTGAAGAGGTTGATTTTCTCTAATTTTATTTTGGGCATACTGTAAGATCTCATTTACACCATCAAAATTTTAGTATTGCTCTCACCTCTGTATCTGCCTCTCATGTCATATATATTGTACCTTCTTAATATTGTTCCAAGTGTTTTGAAATCATTTAAATAAAGTGAACTCTGGTCCTTTAATATGTGAAAGTTGAACTTTACTGAAAACTTCCTGCAATACAATTTCCCCAATATGGTATCGACAAGCAAAAATACATGATATCACGATTTAGGTTTTGCTCGAGAGGAAAACATGCACCATTTAGCTTAGCTCTATCACTGTCAGTTATGCAACAACAAAAGCTTGAACAGCGTCCAGTAGTGACCATTCCTGTATTGTATCAAATACAGCTGATGATATCTCTATACCTGTTGCTGATGAACGTTCTGGAATTTCTAGAAGCTGTTCTACATTGAAAGCTGTTAATATAACTGGGAGTCGATCAACTGAACTTTTCCGGTAATATCAGCGAGCATTTTAGAATCCCAGTGAATAACTACATAGTTTAATTTCTAATCATTAAATTTAGATTCGTTGCTTAATGTTCCTTGCTTACGAAACTATTATCTACCCTTTTTAATGGACGTGCGGTTGATGACATATTCTCTCTAATTTAAATATCGTGCCTCAACGAAAGCTGTCAATATATATGAACCCCATCTATATCGCTAACTTTACATTTATCTGGTTGCTGCTAATCGATTGACCTCAAACTTGGAATGAAATACTTTAAATGAGATGGAATGAATCTTCGCGTAGTATACTTTTAGGCTTGAAATGACAATTACTCTCTATCTCAGAGTATGAGTCAAGTATTATTTTTCTTCGTTCTAGATTCATTGATAGTTTCATTGTCTTGCGGTCAGTTTCTATCTTTGTAGAAGTCTTGAGTTTTCGGACTGCATCTCTGTATAGGATAAGTAGTAGATTTACTTATCTGGAGACTATACTTTGAAACTGCATTACTCGTATATTTATGACGACAACGTGTAGACGCTGATAAAAATTAAGTTAGAGAAACGGCCAGTGTGAACAGAATTGTTTGTAAGAGATTAGGAGTTATTTAATTAATTACTATACATTCACCAAAAACCTGGGGAAGTGAATACAGGCATTATCCTCTTTTGACCAGTATTTATTTTGTTCACCTTACCGTACTTCTGCGGTTTTATCTTTCGGTATTTATTATACGCTCAATACTATGCATTCTAAAGCATGACTTTTGTGCTTGCATATAGAAACACTCTTTATTTTGCTCTATTTTAATCATATCTTATTCCATGTTAGCCATACTTATATCGACAGATAATCCCTAGATGCTAGACCAAATCAACTTCTTTTTCTAATTCTATTAAGACTCATTTTCTTTTTTTTTGTGCCTCTTTCTAGGTCAAATACAAACTAAACACTATAACATTAACATTTTTGATGCAAAGTCCTAACGAATATACATTGTTGTTTGTGATTCACGTTCCTGTCTGCAGAATCATATATATTACATTCTTCTAATTAAAGCACAAAGTGCACTTTAATGTAAATTCTAATTTACTGTACGCGTATAACATATACGGACACTGAATACATTCCCTCGAAGGGGAGTTTACTTCCACGTGTTGTTGCATTTCTTGAACAGATGAGAAACTTCTTTCTTTGAAAATTGATTTAATAATAACTTATAAAATATATTAAATACACTTTAATATATGTAAAAGAAAATATCTTAATAATTCCTGATGCCCGTGCAGTTAGTACTTCATCTGACAGTATCATTTACGATATAACCAGACGTACAATAAACCACCTTACTGAACCCACTCGCGAGGCAGCATAAATAACACTTAGCATTATTAATACTTTAAAAGCTTATTACCACAACATTGGCAACCTTTGACGCCTGGGCTTCGATTGCTGTTAACCGGGATTACCTCAAACTTTGAAGAAATACTGTAAGTGATTGGAACACTACGATCTAACGGCTCTGTATTATAAATACACTAATTTAAAAAAACAAATTACTAGTCACAATATATATATATAATATATACATATTAATATATATTGTATTATATAATATGTAAGATTTCTATATCGGTACGAAGAAGATATAGAAAGATGCTAATAAGAAGATATAAAGATAGAGAGATAGTAGTACCTTAATAATATATATATATATATAATATTACAGAATTGCATAGATAATCATATTCAAAGTTAAAATCAAAATAGAATGTTCGAGACACAGAAATACATTATGAAACAGAATAATGAGACACAGAACATAATGAATAATATGAGACGACTGAGACAATGAACACTAAAGAAATGGGGAATACGCATCTTAAAACTTGCTAAAGGAGGTATTGTTATTTCTCATAAACTTTTCTATTTTGTGGATGTTTAGAAAGCATCACTATATATTAATAAATATTATATATATATATATATACTATAATATAACGATTATATATCATAATATACTATACCTATAATATAATATATATATATATATATATATTATATTATGTATTATAGTAGATATACCATACATAATATAACATATATAATATACATATATATCATATATAATATATATATATAGTATATAATATATATCTCTTTAATCAATATAGTAAAAGTGAAATATTAGTATATTACTATATTATATATATATATATATATATAAATATACTATACGTATACTATGTGTTTAAAGTAATCTAATATACAAGTATTATCATATATAATATATATAATACTACTATATATATAATATTAAATATATATATAGTTTAATATAGCTATAATATATATTATAATAATAGAGTCATATTATAATACTAATATACTATATATACTAAAGAGAAAATATATATATAGCAATGAAAATTAATTTGGATTACATTTTGTTTTTTTTGTGCTTTTGTGGCAATAAATATCCATTTATAAGATTAAATAAAATTATTATATTTTGTTATGTTTTAATTAAAATAATTGAGTTTAAATGTATTTTAAAATAAAGAATTATTATAACATAGCATAAACAAACATACTAAGAGTTCAAATGATTTTAAATTTTCTTGTTACAGTTTCCCTGTTCATAAACCATTCTTTTAGTGTGAACCTTTTCTGATTTATCAGTATGAAGTTTGTGACAGAGAGCGCAAAAAGAGTTGGCGCGATATAAAAATTCGTACTTGTTTAAAACAATGTAGTCCTTCTTCCAACTGATGTTTTTATTACTTAGCCCCCTAGTAAAATTTTGAATTAATATGAAAATTATTGTTTTAAACACCTTAGCTACTGGTACTATTATAACCATACTCTTTCGTTGCCATATAATCATACCATTTCCTTAAGCTCGTTATTTTATTAATCAAAGAATAGGATTTTAAATAATTGCATACTTATAATTATTTGTCAATTTATGTCCTTAATTCCAATTTCCCGTCAAAATAATCAAGTATACATCGGCTAAATCTTTTAGGAGTTTGTGTCAGATCCTCTTAAATTCATGCGCGATGTTTATGAGGAGTTTAAGAACAATTTACGACCATTATCAAGGCATTTTTCTCCCATTACAATACAGGACTAAATAAGTAAACCTGTAAGATAGTAATATATATATAGCTATATACTGTATATTTGCATAATATTCCATACTATCCTTTTTTTACCTCAGTATTATCTCTTTCATTATTTTGCCTGGTGTAATTATATTATTGAGAATATATATATATAATATTTTATATATATAATATAATATATGATATATCATAGTATAGTATAATTATTATGATTCAACTTCATCATCCCTCATGCCCATCAATCATCCAACTTTATGCATCATCATTAACCATTCTCATTATCATTATCATTCATCCACACTTATGCACTCTCATCCATTCTCATACACAATCATTCACATTCATACACACTTATGCAGCATCATCCATCCTCATCTACACCCTTTCCCCGATATTGGGGATGAGGTGCCATGAAGCATATCATCGGAGCAGACTCAAGTTTACGATAGAAGAACATGATCTCAAGTCGGAAGAAAACATTCCACCATTAAGGGGTTATGAAGACTGCTGACGGACTACAATCACTGTGGTATCCTCATCTAATGTGGTGTTTCATGCTCTCTTCGCAAAGTCCCACAACTGATATCCGCCTCACAAAACAGCGACACCATTCATCTCCTCGCGTTCTCTTCAAAACAACTTCTCTCCTTCAGTATTTCTTTACTCAACCCATACACGCCCATATTCGGCCTTACAGCCATTCACACTCCCGAGCACACTCAACCACACATACTCATACAAACCCCATGCACTCCTATACAAAGCGATTTATAAACGTAACGCTCACATACTCCCATGCATATTTAAAAACCCTCCTACATAACCACAACACCCTAATGCGTTCATTTATCAACTTTATCAAACTCTTCTCACATCCTAACACGCTCTGCTTAAGATTGCGCCACGCTGAACAGCATTGTGCCCTTAGATTATAGTCCGTCTTATTCCAGAAAACTTACTATAGCTTAGATCAGGGTAACAACTAACACCCTCATTGCAAAACCATTGCGCTCAAGATTAGATTCCTTATCATACATCCAACTCCTGCTACGACTCTTTATCAATCCTGTCCCTTTCAATCTGCAACATAATATCTCTAATATTTATAACTCAGATACTTGCTCCAGTTCTCACATCTAACATACTTCCAAGATTAACACTCTCGCTACACTAATACGATCAAACCTTACTCTTATTACATTTTGCTTCATTCTCCTTACTACCCTCTTTCCAACCCCTTCATACATAGCTGCTCTGAGAACTCTTCTTTCATTCGACACACATAACCAACCATCCACATACAATTAACCAAAAGCCCCACTCTGCTTCCACTATATTATATCTATATATAAATTAGTAATATATATATACATATATATATTATAATATTAGTATATATTAATTATATAAAGTATATAATTAATATATTATAATGATAGGATATAAATATATATATATATACTAGTTATATTATATATATATA
>JABUQX010042223.1:0-2500 GCA_015478945.1 Trachelipus rathkii
GTTTTATTTTTTCCAGAGTTTCTGGTTTTGAAATGCATTTGAAGTGTAAAATTTGTTATATCAAGATGCCACGAAAATGTGTAAATTTAGTAAATAATTTTTGCTCACAAGTGGTAAAATAACATTTTCGTCCCAGAAACGCAATATGACGCCTCATGTAAAGACAGTCTATCAGCATTATTTTGGTATGAAGATAGGGGACCAGGATAAGTCAGGGGCTTCACATAAAACATAAATGTTGCAACTCTTGTCCAGTTACACTACGAGAATGGCTAAAAAATAAAAATCGATGTATGGCTTTTGCTCTGACTATGGTTTGACGGGAGTTTACAAACCATTCAGATGACTGCTACTTCTGATTTACTCTACCTATAAAAACAGGATTCTCAAAGAAGAAAAATGGAACAGTTTAATACTCGAATCTTCCATCTGCTATTCGACCATTCAATAGTCTACCATTTCCTACTCCACCTCAACATTATGAGCTTGAAGTAGAAAATGAAGGCAGTGTGGAAGAAGAAGAACCCAACAAACTTTCTACATCCCATAACCCAGATTTTGAGGTAAACGATGATACACCGCACCGCACCGCACCGCACCGCACCGCACCGCACCGCACCGCACCGCACCGCACCGCACCTGGTGCGTCGGCTAACCCTAAGCTGTTGGTATTTAAAACCTTTTAGAAACACATTAATACGAGTATTAAAACTTATCGAGTTCTGAACGTCTTATATATATATATATAAATTCCTCCATATACATTTGAAATTTTGGCGACTTCATAACTTTTTTCAAGACCATTTATTCCGTTTTTTGCTTCGACGTTAATGGCTTGATGAAATGCTTGAATTTGAACCATAGTTCAACTGAATGGAGGCTATTCATAGACTCCTCCAAACATAGTTTAAAAGCTTTATTACTACACAGCGTCAACCATCTTCCTTCTATTCCTTTAGGTCATGCAGTTCATATGACGGAGACTTATGGAAATAGAACAGCCCTCTTCGACTCAATCAAATATGGTGAACACAGGTCGAAAATCTGTGGCGACCTCAAAGTCATCGCTGTACTCTTATGATTGCAACAGGGGTATACTAAGGACTACTGCTTTTTATGAATGTGGGACAGAAGGGATAGGAAAGCAAATTACATTCAAGCAGATTGGCCTGCAAGAAATCTTGACTCTAGCGAGAAAAATGTCGTTGCCGAGTCTCTCGTGGACCCAAAAGATGTTTTTCTTCCACCCTTTCATATAAAGCTGGGTCTCATGAAAAATTTTGTCAAAGGTATGAACCAGGAAGGAGAGGTCTTTACGTACTTACGAGACAAATTCCCTAGATTGAGTGATGCAAAAGTTAAGGTAAGTATTTTTGTTGGGCCACAAATTTGACAACTTGTGAAAGATCCTGCGTTTGACAGAGTTTTAGAGGGGAAAGAAAAGGAAGCTTGGGAAGCCTTAAAGAAAGTTATAAACGGATTCTTAGGCAACAAAAGAGATGATACCTACACCCAGTTGGTGAAAGTACTGCTGGAAAAATACCATCAACTCGGATGCAACATGTCCCTTAAAATCCATTTTCTCCACTCCCACCTAGACTGTTTCCCTCCTAGTTGTGGAGTTGTCAGTAGTGAACACGGAGAAAGATTCCATCAGGATATTTCTGTAATGGAACAAAGATATCAGGGCCGTTGGAATAAACCTATTCTTGCGGATTACCGCTGGTATGTGTGTAGGGATGTGCCAGAACTAATTTACAAGGGGTAAGTCAAAAGAAAGCGATTTCATGAAGCCACCACATGATACTCTTCACACCGAAACTACCTGCCAGGTATTCATCCATCAATTTAGAACTCTTAGAATGTAACTGTCAGTAACAATATTTAAAATGCACTTTCAATGTTGATGGCACATGTAATTAAAATGTATGGTTTTCTCTTAATCCTTTAAGAAAACATATTTCCACCTATTGTATATCACAGAAACTAGAGCTAATAAAGATTTTTTTTGTAATATTCTTTTTTCTCACCACAAAATTAGTAAGATTGCAAAGGATACATTAAAAAAAAATTTGTTTCCCAAGTGTTATTAGAGATATTTATGGCAAGAGGATGTAAATTTTTATCAGTATAAGAACCAAATATATTAGCACACTTTCTTTCATTGATATTGAACTTAGCCCGTCGAATAGTCTCCTTGCAACAATTCTGAACAGAATGGAAATTATTAAGTCTGATAAGAAAACGAGAATCTTTCTATGCACGATACGCAATGTCCCTCTCTTGAATGGAGGGAGAACAGGTTCCATCGAACCATAGATTTTGTGGAGAAAAAGATTTAGCTTAAGCTAGAATGAACCTGCTCATCTCCTCGGTTATTACGACTAAAATCTTTTCATCAGTGACTGAAGCGTCCTCCGAGTCAAAGCATGATTCCTTTAGTGAATAGTTAGCAAAGATACGATGCAATGCCCCTAACTAGTCGATTAAAGTGCCAGAA
>JABUQX010042223.1:12500-16442 GCA_015478945.1 Trachelipus rathkii
AAAATCGATGAGCTCATTAATGGGAAAACTGGGGATTTCACTAGATTATTTTCGTGGGGCCTTTTTCCAAGAGAGATCTCAGAATGTTAAATTAGGTGAAATATGTTCCGATAAACTGAAAATAAATTGCGGTGTTCCACAAGGATCTATACTAGGCCCTTTGCTATTTACTTTATATACCAATGACATGTTTAATTCACATGATTCTTTTATGGTTGCATTCGCTGATGACATATCAATATTAATAAGTGATAAAGATCACACCATTCTATCACAGAAAACGACAAACACATTAAATAAGATTTCAACATGGATCGATTCTAACAAACTTTCACTAAATCTACAAAAAACGTCATACATTCTTATTAGTAATAAAATTATAGATGAAAATTTCAACATTAACATAAAAGGGGTTGTATTGAATACTTGGGGTAACAGTTGATGAAAAATTATCATTTAAGAAACATATTAAACAGCTAGTGAGTAAATTAGCGAAGTACATGTATATACTAGTAAAATTAGCAAAATACATTCCTTTATATATACTGAAAAAGATATATTATGCACAAGTAAACCCACTTTTGCTATATTGCCTCCCAGTATACGGCACAGCTAACAAATCAGCAATTCAACCGCTTATTACTATGCAAAAACGTTTTATACGACTTCTAAGCGGTAGCAAAAGTTTTTATGACCATACAACACCTTTGTTTAAAAAGCTTAAAATATTGCAGATTGAAGACCTACTTAAGTTATCTCTTCTAAAAGAGCAGCATAAAATCATAAATAACAAAGCTTGTAACTTCCTATTATCTAATTTTCATAATAATCAGATTAGAAGAAGCAGAGCTCTACGAAATAGTTCGCATATAAATCCACCTTTCTATCGTTTAGAAAAGGCCAGACAAGCAGCTAGCTATAAAGGGGCTAAATTATATAACGAATTAGATCATAATCTAAAAATTGAAGGATCCTTAAAAGCATTTACAATTAAACTCAAAAAAATCTATATAACTAAGTACTAAAAGTATTATTATTATTACTATTATACACACACACATTACATTACCACACACACACACACATTTTATTTAGATTATTACTATTATTACACACACACACATTATTATTATTATTTCATTATTATTATTATTATTATTATTATTATTATTATTATTATTATGATCTGATCGCACACACACACTTCCATCACATCTTGAACTCTGAAAATCTTGTAAAGCACTGCAATAGGAAAATATTTTAGTAGCTAAACCATTGAAAGGAACTGAGGCACCAAAAACACATTTTAAGGAACGACCATGTCTGTCTCAAACCATATTACACACACACATTATTTTATTATGGATTCATTATCATTACTTTATTAATAGTTTTATTTCACATTATTATTATTACATTATTATTATTATTATGAACTGAACCTGAAACCATCCAATTAAAATCATGGAAAACCTGAACTGTTTTTCATCCTGATCTCATGATCTGAAACTTATAGCTATTTCATTGACTGTGATATATACTAGGTATTATTCACGTTATTCTAATTACTAATATTTTATTGTACATTTAATTAATACAATTATTGTTACTATTAGAAAGGAAGAGGCATCTGCGTAGTTGATGTTCAAAATGTATATGTATAAATGTATTGTATTCGGGGCTCAAAGGGCAAAACACTGTGTTGCAATCAGTAGCCCCATTTCAGATATGAGTGAAATTGAATCAATTTACATGATTTATTGCCATTTTGTAAATGTAATAATATCTATTATATTTGTATCTCTGTTATTAAAGGATAAAAATTGTAACAATTATTATTATTATTATTTTGATTTTGATTTTGATTATTATTATTATTATTATTATTATTATTATTATTATTATTTATTATTATTATTTACTAATCAAACTATTCTGAATTTGTATTATTTCCTATTACAGGTAGTTCCAGCAGACTCTAACAAAATGGAAGAAAAATTAGAGAAAGAGAAGCCAGCAAAGATGCCGATTGATCCGATCTGACCTGCACACACACCATTACACATTATTACACACACATATTATTATTACATATTATTATTATTATTATTTAAAGAACATATTAACAACCTATACAGACTGTCGAGATACCTGTATATGTTTTATAAAATTAAGAAATTTTGTACCACTTTACATTCTTAGGAAATTACACTATTCACTGATACACCCTCACTTACTTTAATGTCTTCCTATCTACGGTACCACAAGTAACTCAGTAATTCACCCTGTTTGTAATCCAGAAGCGATTTATTCGCCTCATTAGCAATACAAGAGACTTTTACAGCCACACACAACCATTATTCAAAAGCCTAAAGGTATTGCAGTTTAAAGACTTGCTAAATATATCACTCCTGAAAGAGATACATAAAATTATCCATAACAATTCATGTGACTTCTTGCTAGCAAATTTTCATTCAAACCAAGCAAGGCGCGTAGCAAATCAAATAAACCTAAGAAATAATACTTTACATAAACCCTCCCTTCTGTAGACTAAAAACACTCAAAGCGTCAGCCACAAAGCAGCTAAACTTTATTTGTCAATGCCACAAGACTTCAAAACCGAAAACTCTACCAAATCTTTTACTAAAAAATTTAAAACGTATTACCTAAATAAATATTAATAAATAACTAACTCAGGGATTGCACCTACGTAAAAATCTTAGCCACCACACACACCACACCACCATTAACACCACACCACATCACCACACACACACCACATTAATTTACCTATTAATTATTTATTCTCAGCTTACATTGAAATTATAACTTTAATAAATTTAACTGAATTGTATCATTAATTTATTCTGCACTTTGTTTGACACAATTAATATTTAATTACTATTATTAATTTATCACATTTTATTATTATTATTGTTATTATTACATTATTACTTGATCTCTTTATCTGACGACGATCTCGATCGATCGATTATTACACATTGTTTATTATAACCATTTTTAGACTTATTTCTTTCATTTCCGCTCTAAAAGTACATGTCATTACCTTGTAATTGCAGATCCCACTCCAGATACCAGAAATTATTTTGGTTATAATTAATTGGTATTAACCAAACTGTTAAACATAATACTGTAAAAATTGATTTTCTTCTAAAAAAAAAATCCCCAACCCTGATTTTATTATTATTATTATTATTATTATTATTATTATTATTATTATTATTATTATTATTATTATTATTATTATTATTATTATTATTATTATTATTATTATTATTATTATTATTATTTTTTTTTTTTTTTTTTTTTTTGACCGATCCTATTCATCGATCTGAATAGTTAATATTTATTATTCACGTTATTCTCAATTACTAATATTTTATTGTACATTTAATTATTACAATTATTGTTACTATTAGAAAGGAAGAGGCATCTGCGTAGTTGATGCTCAAAATGTATATGTATAAATGTATTGTATTCGGGGCTCAAAGGGCAAAACACTGTGTTGCAATCAGTAGCCCCATTTCAGATAGGAGTGAAATTGAATCCTAATTTACATGATTTATTGCCATTTGTAAATGTAATAATATCTATTATATTTGTATCTCTGTTATTAAAGGATAAAAATTGTAACAACTATTCTGAATAAATTTTTGATTTTTATTTTTATTATTATTATTATTATTATTATTATTATTATTATTATTATTATTATTATTATTATTATTATTATTATTATTATTATTATTTTTATTATTATTATTATTATTATTATTGATTTTATTATTATTATTAATAGTATTGTCAATGCTTTTAAAAATAATATTAATATTATTATTATTAGCGCACTTAAAAACGCCAAAGCGTTTCACGATAAATGTGGAAAATTCAAATCCAGGGAACTGAACGAAGTACTACCAA
>JABUQX010042224.1:0-12500 GCA_015478945.1 Trachelipus rathkii
TGACTACACAAGAGGCAATCCCTTCTACTTTCGCATATTTCTCATGATAAAGAACTCACACTCCAGGCCCAGACAAGTCTCGCGATTGTCAAGAGTATGGGTCCAGATTTGGAAGGCTAGCGTTTTACAGTATTGATACATCTATCATAGAAAATGAGCAATTGGATAGTCATAACGTTATGACATGTCTTTTCGTATGATTTTGACTTGAGAAAAAAGAAACAGTATGCACTTAGAAAGAGTTGTGGAGATTCCACCTAAGACCGTTACAAATTTTTTTGGAAGTATGCTAAGCCACTTAAAGAAGGAAATTCAATTATGAATGGTTGGAAGACACATAATATTCCCCTTGGCTGACGATACTCCGGCGCCTTTAAAGGGACGCCTATTTTTGTGCAGTTTTGTATTTTATTTTCCCACCATATAAATAGTTTTGTTCTAGAGGATGGTGCCTAGGTATCTTTAATAATAAGACCTTTTACTAAATATAAAAAGATGTTCATATGGTTTGTAAGGGACATACAAACACATAGTGGCATAAAACTGCTGTTGAAGCTGAAAGATTGTTCCTACAGGACGTGCCGGTAGACATCCAAATTAAATTAAATCCTAAGCTTAATCCTCATGAAAAAAATTATTTATTCTACTTTATGAATAATTTTATAAAGTCCTAACCAAAACCTAACCATCATAAAGCACTTTAATTTACTAGCAACATGATAATAGAGAGAAGTGTTGCACAAAGATTTATTTGGTGCCGACTTAGCGCATAGATGCGGAGATAAGTCATTGAAAAGCCATTTTTTTGAGAAAAGGTGAATGAAAATAAATTGCCACAATACCAATCAGTTCAGAATATTCAGAATGAGTATCATTTCTACTCTTTATGTGGTGACTACTATAAAGGGAAAGCATCGTTCTAATATGGTTAACAGGAAACGGGCGTGCACGTATAGCTTACTTAGCCAGATGAAACCGCTTGATATTTTCTGGCATAACGGAAACAATTTCCGCTAGTGTTGCGGTTATTTGAAAAGAGTTCCGAATGAATCAATAGAAGGTAAGAATTTCATAGGCCTTTTAGTAGAACATACAAAGCGCTTGAACGGCAAAAACCATTGCGAAGCCAATTGACCTGAGTTGGTCACGACCAAGAGTATAGAAACTTGATCCAGAGAAATGCCGTGGGTTGTGGTTTCGATGGTTGATTCTATTGATGTTTCTTGGCAAAGGAAGAAATGGTGTCCAATGCAATATTGAGGAAAAAAAGTTTAAAAAGCATTGTTCTTTCATTGCTCATTCACACAAACAAAATTTTAGATAGTAAATGATTTGACGCAATGATCAGAATTTCTCACAATACTTTGGTGGGATACTATAAAGGACATTCTATTACGTTTTTCTCGCGAGAGAACGGTCTGGAGAAAAAATTAATGCCACACAAATATACCCAACGCCTATGCAGGCCCAGATTTGTCGTGGAAAAACTACAAGTGTCAATAGAGTGTTTTAATGGATAGCACTTTTGTTCACGAATATGCATAGGCATAAGAAATCTCTTTTCGAATTGGAAGGAAATATAAAGCCAACAGAGAAATGCGCTTTTCCAGTTTGCATTCAACAGCATGTAATGTCCGTCATTCATCATGGCTATGATAATTGCTCGGCAAAAGTACTCTGTGAGATGTTTAGAGCTTGTAACTGCTCTACCAATTTGCTATGGCCAATCATAGTTGTAGATTAAAGCTATCCTTTATATTAGTATTAATTAAAAGAGTGATATAAATATTTATATAATATATTTAAATACTTATACTATTGGACATTAGTATTAAACAAAATCTTCTATTTTAAGCATCGAGCTACATTACACGCACTCATTGTGGAAAATGGTGTGCTGAGCCAATCGTGAAAATGGTAGAAGGAACACAATATCTTTCTGATAGAGTGAGTCGAAACTAGAAGTTAATGAATCGCCGAAGCTAATACTGGTGACTTGATCTGAGATTATACGCGTGTTCTTTTTGGAGTAAGTACAATCAGGCACTACGCAGAATCCATCCATCAACAAATCCACGGAGTTACTGGACGAATGTATCCTTATATAGTTTGAACGTGATTGTGCGAATATTGATTAACTTCTCTTGGAAATTACGGAGTATTTTGTGCTATCGCATGGTATATCCAAAACATTGATTAAGGGCTAGTTGCGTTCTATCTGAGACATCTTTATACCATCAATGCTACATAGTACTCATAACAATCGATGATTTAAAGGAAAAATCGCTTATATTTTATATTTTTGCCTCGTATGGAATCCATACGAACGTGGATTAAAACTTGGTAAACAAAGAAAAGACGAATATGTAAATGCGTTGATCGATTTTCAGCAAAAAGGCGGATCACCGAGTCTTAAAGGGAGACTTGAACGCTTTCTTTCCGATCGACGAAACAAGGCTTTGGATGATACTATTTCCGCCAAACTCACGCATGCAACGCACCAGGTACCAAGTGAGAAACACTACTTTTCAGTACATGCTGCTATTAGGAATCTAAAGACTTTGGCTCGCGAAGTACTAGGAAGACGAATAGATTAAAACGGAACTGGCTACTAATGATAGTGTAGCACAGACATAATTGATGTTTTTAACAATTTATTGGATTATCTTTTATTTCAACAAGTTAGTTTGAGATAAATTGCCATTGAATACCTAAGAGAAATTACTGTGTGTTAATAATCATACTTGTTCCCTTCTGGCTCGACTCATTGTGGAATTTGCTCCTTCTATTAGATATGTTATATTTGATTTTTACTTAATGCATGAAATCAATATTTTTTTAAAATAATTTAATCATTTAACATATATAATGTGTACAATTTTTTATTCCTCTTTTCCTTCCTATAGTTAGTATATATTATATTAAATATAAATATAATATAATAGTTAAATATATATAATATATTTAATATGAGGTATATGAGTAGGATGATATATTTATTATATTAGTATGTATAATATAATATATATATATAGAGCTCACAAAATTATAAGAAATTATAAGTATTTACATTATTACTATTAGTATATATATATATATATATAATATTAATATTATAGTATATATATAATGATTAATATACATAATTATTAGTTATATATATTAGATGGACATTTAAGTCTCCTAACATATTTATATAGGTTATTATATTAGACCATATATATATTAATATGAATATATATATATATAGTAAATTATAATTCACGTATGATATATATATATATATGATATATATCTTATATAATCTTATATATCAGCTTAGTAATATACTTATATATTATAAAGTAAATTCCGAGATATTATAGCTATTAGTAGTGTATATGTAGAGGATGAGATTGGGGTGATGCAGATATATACCTCCGGAGTCATGATTACTACACGAAGCTATAGCATCAGGGAAGAGCGAGGTGATAGAGGCATGTATGTACTGCACGCTCGGGGCGGAAGATTCCCCCATAAGATTAAGGTATTTAAGTACAGAGTTCAGAGTGAGCAGAGTGATTTAGTAAGGCTGGGCCCATGTCTTCACAGGAGTGAGCAGAAAGTATAAGAACTAACGGAAAGCGAGAGAGCCCAACGGCCTAACAGGCAAATCTGTGCAGGTGTGCGCAGAGTGCGCGTTTTAAAAAGAGGAATGGAGATATATACAAAGTGTGTAGCGGAAGAACAGATATATATTTTATTAGGCAGTGGATACCCACCGCGCTGGGAGAAAGAAGGAGAATACCACAACGAACTGAGTTTTCTCACTCTGTTTCGGATCAATGCTCTACTATGTCGCGGCAACTGCTGCGAGTAGTGAGAGGCTTCTCTTATGCCGCGCGCACTAGCGAAGAACAGTGGCAGTCTGTGGGTGCAGCGCGAGTAGGCTCTTTTTTATACTTCTGAGCATACTTAAGAGATACCTTATATATTCACGTACAAATTATGTATATGTAAAGAAGTCAGCGAGTCTCGATATATATAAGAAGTAGTGTTATTATTGGGGTCAAGGGGAGTTAGAAAGTAGTTTGACAGTTAATTAGTCTCTTAACTGCCATAACACGCCTCTACGTCCAATCGAGAGGATGGAGCTGGAGACTCCCGAGTCCCCCGTTCAATAGTATGTGAGAACAGTACTGTTCCAAACAAGCAGGCGAATGAAGGTTCTTATTGTAACTGGAGTTTAAGCTATGGCGATGAACAAAAGAGAATTCCGCTGAACCTATGAACAGAACTCCAGTTTCTTTGAGGGCGCTCTCTTAGCCACCGTTGTGATATGAGGTTTCCAAGTATATTTTTTTGTTTATGTTACGGATCCAGAATTTTAATGTTGTCACAGGTGAGAACGTTAGAAAGCTCGTCATGAAAAGATAGGAAAGTTAGAGGTGTTTTTTGAGAGGAGTGAGAGATAAGATAGTATGAGGGGAGGTGTTCAATAGGTAGAGGTGGAGAGAGAGTTGAGTATGGGGAGGTTAGAGAAGCCGATGTCGGAAGGCACACGCGGGGAATCCATCCAGTCGGCAAAGAATAGATGACAGAAAGCCTGAGACGAGAGGCACTCTAGAATGCCAATCAAAGAGGGGTCGATTAGATTTCAGAAGAGTTGTGTGTGGTAGGTAGCGTGTGGGCTCACGCTGAGGAGAGTTGAGATGCGATTCGCATAAGAGTGACAGAGTTTAGATAAAGTACATGCTCGAGGAGATCGAGTTGATTTTGAAAAGTAAGAATAAAGTTGACGATAAAACATGCACCATGAGGAACACCAGAAAGTTAATCAGGAATGGAGGAAGAAGTCGCTCCATCAAACGATGTGCGTGTATTTATGGAGCGATACCCAGAGAGAAAACTTGAACAAGAAGTTAAAGCAAAGGAAGGAGGAACACTCCAAGGAAGGGAGCTTATTTGAGTAGTAGCGACGCATGCCATTAACTCGGATCAGAAAGGCCTTGATATATCGAGTTGCCACACACCAAGACTCCCCATAGTCCCTAAGGGCAGAAGAACCATAATCAGTACAGTAAGAGGATAGCTATGTCAACCAGTTGAACCTCGAGCTGCCGAAGCCATACTGATGATGTCTGAAAGAAAGGGAATGAGACTCCAGATGATCCAGGAATGAGAGTTTAAGAGAGTTTCAAAGTTAATCTATCAGCATAGAATTACCAAGTGAGAGCTATAGGAACGATGTTAGAAGGATCAGAGCGGCTGCCCTTTTTCTCGGAGGATTTAGATTGGGACATCTTAACGCGCTTCCATTGCGAGTGAGAGGAAAATTAATCAAGTATTAACAGGCAATAGATAGAGACGTTTTCCGATGCCTGATACGCAAATGTCTCTCTCCTGAAGGAGCGAGAACATTACGCTCCATCGAACCATGGATTTTGTGGAGAAAAATAGATTTAGTTGAAGATGGAAATTTGAACAGCCCGCTCACTCCCCTCACGATTTACGGCCCCTACTCTTTTTCAGCGTGACCGAGAAGCGTCCTCCACAGTCAAAGCTTAAGATTCACTCCAAGCATAGTTAGCAAAGAAACGAAGACGCGCACCGCGCATTTAGCCAGATTAAAGTGCCAGAAAGTTAGTTTAGGGCATGGTGGAGAGGCTGGAGAAAAAGTTTTAAAATTAAGAGCTACCAAAATTGTGGTCAGAGTGCTGTTATCTGATCAGAGAGGGAAAATGGGTAGTATTTATATCGAGAAGCGAGTAGTGGTGACAAGCCATAAATACCAAGCGTGTTCCAGAAGAATGGGTTAGGACGATTGGTATGTTGTTGGTCTTTAATTAACTGTTCCGATCGTCTGAGAATACTAGAATGTTTTGGCCTCCTCCCGCTCCTGCCTCAGTAATAGAGAGGGAACCGCAACCTACTCAGTGGCGTGAATGAACGTTGAAATGCACCTGAATACGTATGGAGTCATCAGCATTTGGGAAGTGGGTAAGAAGTAACAGGTCTCATGGAGAAGTAGTAAGAATATTCAAAAAGGAGGTAAAAATCTGTTCCGTTAGGGGAAGCAAGTAGCAGAAACACAAGATAATGGAAGATTAGTAGGGAGAAAGATTTTAAGCCGAGACCATCGAAATTAGGAAGATTCAAGATTCTCAAGACGTGTTACAGAGTGTTTGTACTTATAATATTGTGTTTGAAAGTCTTTTATCTTGTCTGAACTTATAGTAATAATCATGGTGTTGGAGATATTAAGGTTATTGAAGAATGGTTGAATGAATCCCTGGCTAGCTGGGTCTCAAGACAGTAATAAAATGTTAGTTAGAGAGAGTTAGAGAGATGATATTCCACAGATTCATGGTAGCTTTGAGGCCACTCGAAAGTTAGCAAAGTCCAATAGAGAACCAGCCTACGCCAACGCGTGCATTCTTCTCTGTCCAGGGATCATTCAATACAGAAGCGCATACACAAATCAAACACACGAAATCGACTCATACACAGCCACCGATAAGAAACCCTCTGAAATTACGTTCGACACAACAAATCATCAACACACACGCACACACACACACACACACGAGAATAATAAACCTTATAGTAAACACACGACACACACACACACCATACACACACACATACACACATACACACACCACACATCTACAACGCTCGGCGCGCGCCGCACTCCACACCGCTACAAGATAGTACAAAATACATATAAATTAAAACTTTAGAAATAAGCTAAAAGTGCTCATTATGAAAAAATTAAATATGTAAGAAAAACTTAAAAAGTTACAAAAGGGTAAATACACTAAATAATTAGGTTATGGCTTCATTCCATCTAAGTCTGCTTAATAAGAGCTAATTGCGTGAGTAATTATATAGAATAATTGAAAACTCTTAGAGCAATATTGATTAAAATACTGATCACTTAAAGCAAAATTAAAAGACACTTAACTGCAAACACATTTAAAATCAATACACAAACACAGACTAGCAAGAGCAAGACACGAGCTGCCAACCTCCACTGTTGAATCTAAAACTATATATAATTAATGATATATATATATATATATAATATACTATTATATATATATATTTTATATATATATAATCTATATATATACTATATATTATATATATATAATATATTATAATATAATATATATAATATATATTATATTATCTATATATATATATAATATATATCTTTAGCGCTGCGGTGGTGAATTGAGGCGAGTGGCGACCATACAACTGATAACTATATAATTGGAATTGATAACTTGAATCTGATGACGCTTCGGCTTCTGCACTAAGGTGGGAGCTGTAATGTTGACAGAGGTATGAAGCGGTTCATATCTCTTCTTCAACTAAATCTTCTCTCTCCACTCATAATCCACTCGGGTTTCAATATATATATATCTGGCAATGTCAGGCTAGAGACAGCGACTTAATGGGGAGTGGATAAATTTCGTTCTCACTATCATCTCGCTATATATATATATATATATAGAACTCGTTGCAGGGATACTCTTCGCCTGAAGCAAAGCGGCTTTTTATGCATACGAAAGTGGCGGCCTTAAGCCTCCTTAGTTCTCCTAGCTGAGCAAGATCTTTCCTAGGCTCTCTGCCATACAATCATACTGCCTAACAATTCTGTAAATCTGCATATCTTTAGCCTACTTATTCGATCTGAATGGCTGCTGTTTGACTAACCTCCAACTGAATAGAGACCCAATCTCTTGGCTCCATATTTTACCTCTAACTCAAGACCCTGGAAAGATTCTGGCATCCTCCTCCTCCAATTCTCCTCTCAAGGTGTCCTACACATGCCTTTGGCCTGTGCTTACATTTAGACTCCGGGTGCATGGGCTCCATGAGATTCTAATATAACGACTAAGTTAGGAAGTGGGAGGCCACGGAATGGGCATCCTCTCCCCGAGTTTTAAGGAGTATGCTTCCGAGCTGGCCCCTTCCCTATATTCTCTATTTCTCTATGTCTCAATACTATAACTTTCACTTTCCCACAGTGTTGGATGCACGCAACATGTCGGCAATCCTATGTTCCCGAATAAAGGAAGCCACTCCTGATCCTATCTAACTATCTCACGTATCTCTCACCTGTTCATATCACTATCCTAAGATCTTTTGAAACCCTTCCTAACTCTGCCTTCTTTAGACCATCTGGGAATCTTCATTCTCATCTTTCCGGATCGCCAGTACGTGGCTTTTTTCGGCGTTCTTGATACACTGTGCTATACATATGCACTATTTAACCAAGACGATTTATGGTTTTCCTTCCTCTCATTAGGAGAATCTACTTGTGGAGACCTTGCGTGGTGGCTGACTTGGACATATCCAAAGCAATTTGACCAGATATAGCATGCGTGAAAGCTCCTCCTCATCTTATTGGGTTTCCCTTACCTTCTTCTTTTGCTTTACTTATGATCTAGCTTTCTTTCAAGTTCGCTTCAAATATGGACTGTGTTTGGATGGAGTGACTTCATTTCTTCTTTTTATCTGTCAATAGTGGTAGTTCCATACAGGGTTCTGTCCCACTTAACCCTTCATCTAAGTATCTTTATTCTTACTTTTCAGTTTTTAGTACATCTCATGATCAATGTTTCCTGTCTCCATATGTTAACCGGATGACTCGATACCCTGATCATATCTTGCTCATTTCAATTCTGCTCACTTCTTTTATTACTTTTACTGAGAATCTGCCTACTCTGTGATTAATCTTTCCGGCACACACTGAGTCTGAAACCTTTAGTATGAAATTTCAATTATCTTTAAAGAAAATCTCACTTCTTACAAATTTTCACCACTCTAAAACACCTTCTAACTTTTTAATTTCTTTTGACGGTTCTTTTGTCTCTCCTGTTGAAATATAAACATCCTTGGGCCTTAACATAAAAAAATAATTCTTGGAAACCTCGCATCACATACGGTTTCTATACGGCTGCCTCAAAGAAATGGGAGTTTCTGTTCTTACCGACTGCGAGATTTTTTTTCACTCTTCTCAGTTACTACTCCAGCTATACAAGGTCTCATCCGCCCTTCGTGAATGGATTGTACTTTAATAGTTGTACTCAAATTCGATATCTTGGGGTGGAAGGCGAGGGAGCTACCTTGTTTCACACCTCGTGCGGACCTTTCTGGAACAGCACGCGGTGCGATCAATATAACCAACAGGGCTTTATAATAAACTGTTTCTGTATCTTTCACCAGTTCCAACCTTGGACCTCTATGCTTTGCCGGAGCGCGGGGATGTTGGTACTTATTATCTCTTTTCACTATAAGGTACCTGTTCTACGGCAGTGGCAGGTTCTTCGGGAGGGATCTGTACCGAATCGCGTACGACCACCTTTACGAACAACCTTACATCCAGCTCTGTAGCACAAGTGGGTGCGTGTCCTGCGCACGAGATTCTTCCTGTAGATATTGTTAACTCCAGGCTAGTTCGCTGTGGTGCTTTCCTTCTTTTCCTGCTACACTTCTTTGTTGTGGAATTCTCTTCGCATCTTCTGTGTTCCTGCTGAATTTAATCGCCTCACTTTAAAGCCTGCGTCCTGTGCTCATCTGCGTAATTTACGCAGTGGATGAAACTTTAGCGTGCAACACCGCCTTCCTGAATAGTTCTCTGCCGTGAGTGGTGTGACGCACTGATAAATATATAGTATGAGGGTATATATTATTATATATATATATATATAAGTAGTAATACATATATCATATATATAATATATATATATATATATATATATATATATATATATATTATATAATATATATATATAATAATTATATCATAATACCTTATATATATATATATTATATATAATTATATAATAATATATATAATACTAAATATTTAATATATAATAATATATTATATATAATAGTATAATTATATATAATAATTGATATATATATTATAAATATTACTATATAATAATAAGCTTTAAAAAAATTTTAAGCTGCCCCACCCTAGCTTGGAAGCTGCCTACGCCCATGTTAATATATATATATATATAATATAATATATATATATATATTATATATATATAATAATATTATTCTAATATATTAATATATTAATATATATTTATATATACTATAATATTATATATATAATATATAATATTATATAATATAATTAATATATATATTATAATGACATAAGGCGCTTAGGCTAGGGGAGGGGCAGGTGGGGTGTGGATGCAAACTATACGCCCGCACCCTTAAAAATGTTTTGGCAGGAAAATTTTTTTTTTAACAATGCTTATATTTTTGACCATGAAACAGTACGTTGTTTAAAGGTATTTTAGTAGAAAAACTGAAAAAATACATCAAACGATAGATAATGAAGACTGTTCGACCATATTTTAATAAACGAAAACGTATTGACGAATTTTAATTATATTAATTTTTTTCTTATTTTTATTTGCTCCTTATCTCTTTTCATATTTGGCTAAAAAAGTTCACATATCTAGCTTTGGTGCTTTTATACAGCTGCTTATCTTCGGGACATTACTATTCTGCACGTAGAACGCTCATTGTATATTCGAATAGCATTTGTGCGGCTGGCACAAAGCTGTTAAATCAATCACGGAAAGCGTACCCCACGCTTGATATTCAGCTTGCAGACACACATCAAAAAAAATTTTGCAGAAAATAAGAGAAAATATTAGCATGAAAATTTTTGAAGTACACATAATTTGGTCTGACCGGAACACTCATGACTTACCTTTAAGAGGTAAAGACCTGCAAATGAGAGTAATTTTTGAAAGACCTGATGAAAGCTAGCGAATAATATGCGGTGATGTGGAAATATTTGAAAGAACATCATTCAAGAGAGGATGAAGAATCCCGTCTGGACGGTCTCTCGATCGATATGCAAAAAGGAAACTGCATTACATTATGTTTTGGAATATATGACATTAAAAAGACATTGAATTGTCGCGGTTTAGCAAAAAATATTTTTTTGTATCTACCTGACTCCATATTAGGCAGATGAAAAACATGCGGATTTAGTCAGAGCAACAGAACAATTATCATAGCAAATTAAGGTTTTTCGATCTTGAAAAAATGACTGTACGAGAAGAATTTCGGGGGTTTGAAGTTCTATGAAGGTCCCAGAAACACAATTTACCTGACAATTTTTAAATATGTATTTAGAAAAACGGGTTTGGAAAGCCTTGAGTCTAATGCCGTTTTGGGTCAGATTAGGGTACGTACAGCTGCAGAGTCATCGGCATAAGTTTTAATGAATATAGTTCAAAAGAAAACAGCGGGAAAAATAGGAAAAAAACAAAAACTGAGATATTGCCCTGAAGAATGCCATCAACTGATTTCGGTGATTAATGAAGAAGGAAAATTATTCCAATTGCATTTATGACAAATACCTTTTGCAATCAATAATAGAACGAAAACACTTTTTCACGAAGACTTCCAACATCTTAAGAAAAGAAATACATTCCCAACGTTACCTAAACTTTGTGAAACTCGTTTGCTTCAAAATATACATAGGTATATCTATTATCCATACATTATAATAAAGATTGTTGAAGAAGTGCGACAATGCAAAACAAGAAAAAATCAGCTTTTAAATGTTTTATTTTCTGTTTGGCTTAATAACAAGACCATTTGAATTTCTATTATTTACCTTAATTCTTTCCGTAATAACCAAATTTTTGCTTTAAGGTTGAACCAGTGGTAAAACTCATTCAATTAGCGAGTCAAAAAAATATTTACCTTAAGCAGTACTCTGATGCATATGCCAAATAGAATTGGATTGAAGGTTGTAAAGACCATGCCAAAACTGCTGATGAACAATCATAATTGCTAGATCTGATATCTATTTCCCGGCCATATCGATTAATTAACTAGCTGAGGCTTATCTTAGAAGAACTTGCACCACCTTAATTAAGAATAAGTACAATCTCAACACACAGATAAAAGCAAATTCACTGCTGAAATAAATACTTCTGTCTGAATAATTGGAAGTAGTTGCTGTACTTGTGCCTTATCATTGACTCCCTTTCATCCTCTTTGATAGTAGACTATAATAAGATTTTTCAGAGATAAAAAACATGCCAAAGCATTTTATCTTTTTTTCATTTAGCATCCACTGTTTTTATATTTTAGGGCGCTCCGGCCAGTAGTGACATTCAGTTGGCGGTGAAAGAAAGTAAAATGTTTTTTCAGAATGTCTATTTATTGATCTATGAAAATGTCAAAAAAATTCATACATGAGAACTTAGACTTATGGTATTAATTTAATTATAATAATCACTTTGTGGCTGGACTAAAAAAAATAGGATAAGCAAAATTGTTTGAAGACTTGAACTTCCTGAAGTTATTAAAGCAGGCCGACACCTACCTTTTTTATCCGCCAAAATCAAAAACCTGTTTCTATTAATTTGGCAATGGTCACTAAATAACCATTGGTGTTCAATCAGATACCTTTGAATAATAAGGTCATTCAGACCTCTGGCGAAAGAGTAAAG
>JABUQX010042224.1:22500-27500 GCA_015478945.1 Trachelipus rathkii
TGTAAACTTGGGATACTGGAAAGCAAAATTAATAATTTTTTGCCAACCACGCAATGAGAAAGAGTTTTTCTAATTGCACCTCGAGCTGATGTGATAAAATATCCTTTAAGGCGGATTCTTATGCCTAAATGTTTACATGCAAAATGAGCATCTCACTATTAAAGTGTTGAGATGGTGATTTGTACACAACAGCACTGGGTTATGCACCTCAAATTCATAGAAATTAGATCGTGATAAACGACCCATGGTTCTTAAAAAATCATTATCATCAAGAAAAAGATTTAATCTGTTTACCAGATCAGGAGGTTTCTCACTCGTAGATGGATCAATTTTAGCCCTTTTCAAGAAAGAAATTTCCTTCGCAAAAGACTCCTGTTGCATAATTTTTATACAATACAATAGAGCTTTCTCATCACAATTGATATTATTGCCAATATCTCTTGTTTTAGCCAAAAATCTGAAGAGCAGAGCCCAAACACGAAGAAGAGACCCCAAACTTGAAAATTTAGACATATTAAGTACGGGAGTATCTTTGGCTTCCTGAACACTGGATCTATTCCTGAATACCCTGATTCAAAACTAGGCTTATATGAAGACTCAGAAGCAAGTCAATCTGGCCCCGTAGACCAAAACTGAAGTTTTCTCTTGAATTCAGAGAGGGTTATTCCTCTTGTAAGTAAATCGGCGGGATTTTCTTCCGATCGCACATACAAAAAATTCGGATGAAAAGAAATTTAATTTTTTTAATGAAGAAACCATTAGTGAGATGTCCCCAATGCGGTTCCTCACAAAGTTTTGTTTGTTCTTTTGTCCTTTGTTCAGAATCCATTGCAATGTTATTTGCGAATCAGAAAAATATTGACTCTATGAAATTGATCAGGCAAACTCTTCAAAACTGACGGCAAACATTTTAATGCAAGAACAACCGACATCAGTTCTAAACAAGGCAATGTTTTTCCTCTTAGGGGAGCTACTCTACCTTTGGCTAATAAAATCTGAGGATCTTTCAAGCTTGAATAAATATATACCACACACCCATAACAATGTGTGCTAACGTCATAAAAAATTTTCAAGGACAAGTTTTCGTCTGATGACTCAAAACATGATCTTGGAAATGTAATTTTATTAAGGCCAGACAAATCTTTACGAAGCTTTTCCCAGGATTTTTTTTATTTCTGGGTCCACTTCGTAGTCTCATTTCATTTCTTTTTCCCATGTCTTCTACATGAGAAGACGCCCTCGAATAGTAACAGGAATAAATAATGAAAGAGGGTCAAACATTTTTGATACCTCATAAAGTAGTTGTCTTTTAGAAGTAATGGAATGAAGTGATACTTCACTCAATTTGAGAATGTCCTGTTGAGGATCATACAGATAGGGTCAAACATTTTTGATACCTCATAAAGTAGTTGTCTTTTAGAAGTAATGGAATGAAGTGATACTTCACTCAATTTGAGAATGTCCTGTTGAGGATCATACAGATAACCTAATACTCTTTCCTCGGGACACTAGTAAACAGAAAGTTTTCCTTCATTTTCAAATAAAGCCCTGAGCTCAGGGTGATTAGTGTTTCACGAAGAAAGGTCAAAGCCACCCTCTTTCGTTCAAGAGATGCTTGGAAAGAAATGTTTTTAAGTACGTCCTCAGAAGAAGTGTAAGCAGAAATTGTCGAAAAATAGATTATTCTTCAATAAAAATGAACAAAGATCAGAAGTGTACTGTTAAACATGATGACGAATGACTGCATTTAAAACGAAAGGACTTAATGCTAGTCCAAATATTATTGCAGTATAGCGATAAGTCACAATATTACCATTTTCTTCCAATAAGAAACAAAATCTATTTTTGTCTTCCTCCAGTTTGATACGTATCTGCAGGAAAGCTTTGGAAATATCTGCCAGTACAATATATTTGTTGGTCCTAAAAGAAATGAGAAGGCAGAAAAAGAGTTCAAAAGATCGACTCCATGATATGAGGCTTGATTTAAAGACGGTGACTCGCCCACTCTTAAACTACAGTTGAATATTCTGCACAGTTTTGCTGTAACTTGCTCAGCAGTTTTTATTACAGGACGGTGGGGTATGAACTTGAAGTTATTATAGTTTTAAGGTGATACTGGAATGGGTCTATTATCCCCTCCCTCTGGTACTGTTTAAAGACATCCCCATATGAAGATGACAGACCCTGTCTTTCCAGACGTTTTTTAACTCCACGCAATGTAACTAAAGCTGCATGATAATTAGAGGGAACTTCATCGAGAATATTTTCATACCAGGGTAACTTAAAATGATATTTTCCATCTCTAAATTCAATTGTCTGATAGAATTTCTGAATGAACACCTCGTCGATAGAGCCATGATCTGCTGTTTCATTTATACCTAATTGGTCGAGGCTGTAGATTCTTTCTAGGCCCAAATCTACGTCTGCATGATTACGGGTATGCAGAAGAGGGTCAAAATAAGATGCAGAAGGATCGATGATCGTACTTTTGGGGACTTTTGCTGTTGTCAGGTTAGAAAGGGACGAGGGAAGTGTTCTACTATACTCCATTCGCGATCTCCCTTGAGGAGAGATTTCAAAATCAAAATTGCTCTTCTCCAAAAATTATCAATCTCTGAGAGGGGGTCAAAAACGAATTGGCTTGGCCAAATGGGACAAAACCATGGCAGGTTTCAATGGCTCTACCTTTCAAGAATATACGATTTTGAAGTGCTTCATTGAAGAGATGACTCCAATTTCAATCAACCCATCCACATTTGAAACGCTACATCCATGTCTACCTACAATAAAACGGTCTGCAACATGATATACACTATATTAACATTATTGATAGCACTCATGAGTTCATTCACTGTAAAACTAACATCAAGGCTAGAATCTATTAAAATAGATTTTTTATGAAATTTGAACGACAGATGTTCATTTCTAGGTCGATTGTACGAAATGACCTAACCTGCTCTCCCAAAAATATCTTAATGGAACTAGTGCGTATAGGCAGAGAATCCATATCTACTTCCAATTTATTTAAAAGGCAGATTGAAAAAACTTTGCTGTGAACCAAAATCCAATAGCACTTTTGTAGTCACAATTTTCTTCCCCCTTTTATTCTAAGGGATATTGTGGGAAGAATTTGGCCAGGTGAAATGTTACCTGTATTTATACAAATTTTGAATGAACCAACATCTTCATCATCCATAAGAACTTGAGGCGCTGAAGATGTAGATGGCTAACTTGTGGAGACATCTGAACGATCTCTTTTTATTTTACTCTTTGCATTAGAAGAACAAAGAGCAGTTATGTGAGCACCACTCTTGCATGTGAAACAAGGAAGACCAAGGACAAATCTTTTTGCAGGGCATTTGGAGGATAAATGTTTCCTGCTGAAACAGTTTGCACACATTCCCAATTCTATGCAGCGCTCCCTTCGCAAGCTACCTGTTGGGTAAACTTTACAACCACTCATCGGGTGTTCACCATTACAAAGTTTGTATTCGATAAATGATAAAGCAGAAGAAAGAGCAACACCTCCTGAAGAAGTGGAAGAAGAAGAATCTTTTAGAATAGTTACCTTAGACTCTTTAGAGTTTTTTACACCTGTAGTATTGAAGGAAGAAGTTCTTCTCTCTTTATATGAAGACCTACTGTGAAATGGCAATTTTGTTCTTCTCTTTGGGACAACAAGCAGCTTTATTTCCTGTTCTTTCAAGGGACTTCAAAATTTTATATAGCTACTCAAAACCAAATTGATGGAAGGATACTCAATATGAGTTTTTAGTTTGAGTTCACGCAATAATATAAGAGGAAGCTTGTCAACCATTAGGTGACTGAAAAGACGGTTGCCTTGCATGCTGTACCCTCCTCCAGGAAGTCCAAATCGAACTCCTTCAGTTCATGTAAGTGCGCACGAACTTCTGACACAAATAACTGAGCAGCCTCTAGGTTCTTATTATCCAAAACTAGTGCTGAATCAATCTTGCAAAGAATTGTGTCCACTAGGAAAGGCACGTCCAGATACACCTCTTTCAGGATTTTGATAGCCACAGAATAGTTCCCATCAACATTGGTTAAGTGTTGAACATCCTTGAACGCAAAATTTTGAAGGTGACTTTTAAAATAATATAGTTTGGCTGAGTCATAAAGGTCTTTCCTACAGCCATATACATTTTCAATTTACAGGAGAAAAGATCTGAACGAATGTTTATCCTCTCCACCAGAAAAGTTTTGACACTTAAGAGCTGGAATTTTAAGTTCCTGTTGTGGCTTAAAATTCTTCAATATGGATTGTAATTCTCTTCGTGAGACCAAATCGCCATCCTACGAAGAGGCGGACTTGTGGGATGAAACGTTGGCTTGGCAGTTGGTATGATTTCTTGAATTATCCTCTGCAATTGTAGATGATAATGAGAGGACTTAATAACTTCTTCATTTAAGTATGTTGCATCTTGTTTCATGAGAGCAGACACTCAGATCTTCGCTTTAATGTCATTGTCATACTATCTCACCTCTTCTAGACGAAGATTTACCTCATCCAAGATAGCTTCTTGCAGAGATGGACTGGAATCTCTCGAAGATTCATCTGAGAAGGGCTTAAGCAAAGGCATTTTTTACGCTTTATGATGCCCATAGAGCGTCGCAGTGGGTTTACCTTTTCTTCCACAGCCTCTACGAGTCTTTTTTTTCTTCTTGAGTGATGGATTCCTCAGTAATCCCTATGTCGCCGATGATGGTGTCTTCAAGCGAAGCCAAAATAGAAGTAGATTTCTAATTATTATTGTCGTTTTAAGAATAGAGGCAATTCTGACTGCAAAAATGTAAATAAAAAAAAAATTTTTAAATTATTTTTCTCTATTTTAAATTAAATTTTTTTTTCAGTTTTTCAATTTTAATTTTAAATTCACACACACACACACAACACACACACACACACACACACACACACACACACACACTGCAAACGTCTTTTCCAAGTTTACAAATATATACTTAGGCATATATTTAGT
>JABUQX010042224.1:32500-45000 GCA_015478945.1 Trachelipus rathkii
AGACATAAAATACATAAAATACATAAAAGATAGGTAAAAGAGAAAACACATAAAAGGACGAGAAGACAGAAAAGTAAGAAAAGATATATAAGACAAAAAGACATAGAAGATCGAAAGACAGAAAAAGAGAATAGACACAAAAACAGAAAAGAAGGAAATGACGGAAAAGTAAGAAAATAGAGTAGACAGAAAAGAGAGAAAAGAGAGAAAAGAGAGAAAGGAGAGAAAAGATATAAAAGACATAAGAAATAAAAGACAGAAAATACATAAAAGACATTAAAGATATGAAAGACAGAAAAGACATATAAGATATTGAATATAGAAACACATAGAAGACATAAAAGACAGAAGAGACAGAAAACACAAAACGACATAAAAGACAGAAAAGGAAAAAATGACAAACGAGAGAAAAGACAAAAAAAGAATAAAAGATAGAGAATCAGAAAATTGTAAAATGCTGAAAAGGTTTTCCTATTATCATAATTTTTTCTTATATAGGTTCAACAGTGGGAGTTAATGAATGAAACTTCCTTTTGACAGCAGGAAGAGCCTTATGCATGAAGAATTCATGGTAGCCAGTTTTCTAAAAATAATTCTCTCTTAAGGTATATATCCTTCTCTCTGCGTCCTTCTTTCATATCTCTTTTCCGGTTGTTCCACAGTATAGAATCTATTGTATATGGCAACCGTTCATGCTTTAAATCAATAAATAGTGTTATTCTTCAAGATTCTCTCCTAATTCCAACATTTTTTTTCTACTTCTCATTAATGAACTTCTCTCTATCGCTTCGCTTCCTCTCCAATCCTGAACTTTGAGAAAATCGTTATAGAATGAGGATTATTATGGGATTAATATGTTGATTCGACACTCTCAAAAAGAACTGTGTGAGTGGATCCACCCCAGATTTGAAATGTGCTCCCAAGACAAAGGCAAATATTTGAAGTTTGCTGGAAATTGTTTTCAAGGTAAGAATGGATAAGTGATGATATTGATGAATCGATGAACACTTTAATAATAGTTAGGTTAGAAGATAATACTATAGAGCCCAAATAATAAAAAAGAAGAGATAAATGGCTGAAATCTAAAGCTAATGCTAATAAACGACAGAAAATGTAACATTGGTTAACAAAAAAAAAACATTCATTTCCTTTACCAATATATTCTCATCTTACCAAAATAGAGGCGATAACTTAATAATCTGAAAATAATGAAAAATAAAAACCTGTGTTAGCTTTTAATTAAAATATATTTTTTAAAACCTAACATATTCGCTCATAATTTAGAGATATATGGAACACTAATATAAAATATTTTCTTTCCATTTGTAGTCAGCTTCTGTGGCATCTCTTGTCACATTCCAACAATATTCAGCAAACATAAAGGCGTTCTACTTACAAAGATATATCTTCTTCTCATTACTGAAATGTCTTGGTAAATGTGGTCTTCAAACTCATCGCTTACTGCAACGCAATTGCTTGGGAGGAAGTTCAGGTTTTGTAGAAAGCAAAGCTGCAGTTTTTGTCTAAGGAAGATATTAAAGGAGGAAACATAGAAGAAGCAAATATATAGAGTTGACATTTTATGAAAAAAGAGAAATCAAAAAGATTATTACATTTTTTTGGGTGGAAAAGAGTTTTAAGGTCTCGGAGGATAGATTTTATTCAATTCCGGGATTAAATATAAGTTGAACGAATATCTGGAGTTTGAAAACGATGGTAATTAATGATGAAAGTGTTCATGTCGTGAATAGCAAGAAAAGAAGCAGAGTTAAACCAAGATTTATTTGTTTTTATTGTATGGAAAGAATATTTATTGTTCCTCCATGCTTGAGAAAATCACCTCGGTTTTGCGTTATTCTTTCTGTCAAGTTTCCCTCCTACTGAATCAATAATTAATTCCATGAAATATAAAATAAAATAGGAACAAAAGTCTAACCAGTCAGCTGGATCGAAGAGCAAAAACCGTTTCCTCGTTGTAGGCTATGGTTTTTTTTGCAGAAGACTTAAAGAGTGAAAACAAGATGCAAAGATAAAAAGGTGATATGAGGAAACCAGAGGTGCAATGAATTCATCAATATAAAGAAAAGTGTTTTATGTTAAGTAAAGGTTTAACGTGTTGATAATATCTACAAGATGAGTAGTGGTACAAGTAAGGAGCTGCACTAACTACTCGGTGATATTATTTAGGATGAAATATTAGACATATCATGAGAATTAGATATTAACCATTGGCGGTAGGTAACATTTAAATAAAAAAAATGAAAATTTAGGGAAAAAGAAAGAGAATGTTAAGTGTAAAAGTAGTCGAAGATTTTATAGTCAATTGAGTAAAGAGACAGCTATACAGAGCAGATAAATTTAGTAGTAGATTTGCAGGAAAACCTGAGCCATATGGTAGAAAATTTGGAAGACTTTCAGTCAGAGTCCAAGGAGCTAGCAATGTCATTGCGCATATGAGCACAACTGACTCATTAGGCGGACAACTATAGAAAGAAAAATTAACGTGTTATTCTTGTGGAATTGGAAATGTTTAACGGGTTAGCTGTGTTATATTTTATCTGTATAACGTGCTTTTCGTCTTGTATTTTATCTTTTTAACGTGTTATTCGTGTGGTATTTTAACTGCTTAACGTGTTTTTGGTGTAGTATTGGAAATTTTTAACGTGTTATTCGTCTAGGAGTGGAAATGTTTAAGGTGATATTTGTGTGGAATTTTGTCTGTTTAACGTGTTATTCGAGTGGTTTTGGAACGGTTTAAAGTGTTATACGTGTGGTGTTTTACTGTTTAACGTGCTACTCAAGCAGTATTAGAACTGTTTAATGTGCTATTCGTGTGGTTTTGAAAATGTTTGACGTGTTATTCGTGTGATATTTTAACTGTTTAACGTGTTATTCGTGTGATATTAAAAAAAATTAAAAACAAAAAAAAATATAAAAGACATAAAAGACAGAAAAGACTAAGACGAAAGAACAGACAGAAAAGACAGAAAAAACAATGAAAGACATTAAAGACAAAAAAGATGTAAAAGACAAAAAAGACAGAAAAGACAGAAAAGGAAAAAAGGACATATAAGAAAGAAAAGACAGAGAAGACAGAAAAGACATAGAAGACATAAAAGATCAAAAAGATAAAAAAAAACAGACATAAAAAATATAAAAGACGGAAAAGAAAGAAATAACAGAGAAGACATAAGAGTAAATAACAGAGAAGACGGAAAAGATAAAAAAAAACATAAAATACAGGAAAGGCAGAAAAGGCATGAAAGACATAAAAGACATAAAAGACATAAGGCATAAAAGACATAAAAGACATAAAGACAAAAAGGACAGAAAAGACATAAAAGACAGAAAGAAAGAAAAGACATAAAAGTCAAAAAAGAAAAAAGAGACAAAGAAGACATGTAAAGTATAAAAGACATAAAAAAATAGAAAAGACAGAAAATAGAGAAATGACATTAAAGAAAGAAAAGAAATGAAAACAAAAAATTACACATAAACGAGAGAAACTACTGAAAAAACAAAAAACACATAAGGACATAAAAGACAGAAATGACAGAATAAACATAAAAGAAAGAAATACATAAAAGATATATAAAGCAGAAAAGGCGGAAAAGACATAAGAGACATAAAAGATATAAAAAAAGAAAAAACATAAAAGACAGAAAAAACATAAAAGATATATAAGACAGAAAAGATAGAAAAGACATAAAAGATAGAAAAGGCAGAGAAAACAAAAACGACAGAAAAGACATGAAAGACAAAACATACTTAAAAGACATATAGACACAAAAGACAGAGAAGACAGAAAGGAAAGAAAAGACAGAAAAAACAGAATATATAGAAAAAGACAGAGAAGACATCAGAGAGAAAAATTAGAAAGGGAATAAAAGACATAAAAGAAAATAAACGACATAAAAGACAGAAAAGACATGGAAGACAGAGAAAATAGATAAGACATAAAAGACAAAAAAAGACGCAAAAGACAGAAGTGGCAAAAGACATAAAAACAAAAAAGACAAAAAAGACATAAAAGACAAAAATGACATGAAAATCATAAAAATAAGAAATGACAGAGAAGAAAGAAAACAGGGAAAGGACAGAGAAGACAGAAATGAGACAAAACACATAAAAGACATAAAAAACGTAAAATATAAAAAGACAAAAAAATAAAAGACAGAAAAGACTGAAAAAACATAAAAGACAGAAAAGGTAGAAAAGATTTAAAAGACAAAAGAGACATAAAAGACATAAAAGAAATAAAAAACATATATGACAATGACAGAAAAGAAAAAAAGAAATAAAAGTCAGAAGAGTCTGAAAAGACAGAAAAGACAGAAAATGCAGAGAAGACAGATATAACATAAAAGACAGGAAAGATATGTCACAAAAGACAGAAAATGCAGAGAAGACAGATATAACATAAAAGACAGGAAAGATATGTCAGAAAAGACATAAAATTAAATACAGATATGATATAAAAGTAAGAAAAGAGAAAAGACGTGAAGGACATAATAGAGAAAAAAGAGAGAAACGATAGAAAAGAAAGAAAAGCCATAAAAGACAGAAAAAACAAAAAAGACAGAAGAGACATAAAAGAAATAAAAGAAAGAAAAGACATAAAAGACAAAAAAGAAAGAAAAGGCAGAAAAAACAGAAAATACATAAAAGAAAAAAATGACAGAAAAATGGAAAAGAAATAAAAGACATAAAACATAAAGACATAAAAGACATAAAATACATAAAAGACATATAAGACATAAAATACATAAAAAAGAGATAAGACAGAAATAATAGAAAAAATATTAAAAATAGAAAAGAAATAACAATGACATAAAGACATGAAATACATATAAGATAAAAAAGACAGAAAAACCGAAAAGAAATTAAAGACATAAAAGACATATAAAGCAGAAAAGATAAAGACAGAAAAGACAGAAAAGACATAAAAGACAGAAAAGATAGAAAAGATAGAGAAGAAAGAAAGACATAAAAGACAGAAAATGGATGAAATACATAAAAGACAAAATGGCATAAAAAACAAATAACACATATAAGACAAAAAAGACCAACAAGACAGAAATAGGGAAAAACAAAAATAAAAAGACAAAAGGCAAAAAATGATATAAAAGAAATGAAAAACAGAAATGACAGAGAAGACAGAAAAGAGGGGAACGATTGAAAGACCGAAAAAACATAAAAGACAGAAAAGACAGAAAGGACAGAAAAGGCAAAAAGACATAAAAGAGAGAAAAGATAAATGACAGAAAATACCGAAAAGACAGAAAAACAGAAATGCGAAAAAGACAGAAAAGACATTAAAGACAAAAAAGACATAATATACATAAAAGAACAGAAAAGACAGGAAATACAGGACAAAAAAGGGAGAAAAGATAGAGTAGACAGAAAAGAAAAAAAAACATAAAAGACAAAAGATTTAAAATATAGAAAAGAAAAATATAAAAGACAAAAAAGACAAAATAACATATATGACAGAAAAGAGAAAACAAAGTAAGGACATTAAAGACAAAAAATATATAAAAGACATAATAGAGATAAAAGACAGAAAAGACATAAAATCTGAAAAGACAGAACAGACATGAAAGACATAAAAGAAAGCAGAGAAAGAAATGATATAAAAGACAGAAAAGTCATGAAGGACATAAAAGACAGAAAAGGCGTAAAAAGATATAAAAGACAGAAAATACATAAAAGAAAGAAAAGACAGGAAAGACAGAAAAGAAAGAGAAGCAATAAAAGTCAGAAAAGACAGAAAAGATACAAATGTCAGAGAAGACATAAAAGACAAAAGCCATAAAGTCAGAAAAAGACTTGATATAAAGACAGAAAAGTCTTAAAAAACATAAAAGACATAAAAGACATAAGACATAAAAGACTTAAAAGACAAAAAGATGGAAAAGACAAAAGATATAAAAGACAGAAAAGACAGAAAAGACATGAAGGACATAAAAGACAGAAAAGACAGAAAAAAACATAAAAGATATAAAAGATAGAACAGACTTAAAGACATAAAAGACAGAAAAGATAGATAACACAGAGAAGACAAAAAAACACAAGACATAAAAGATTTAAAAGACAGAAAAGTAATAAAAGACATAAAAGACAAAAAAGACTAAAAAGACAAAAAGAAATAAAAGACAAAAGACATTAAAGACAGAAAAGAAAGAAAAGTCATAAAAGGCAGAAAAGACAGTAGAACAGGAATATCATAAAATACAGAAAAGACATAACGGTCATAAAATATATAAAATACATAAATTATAGAAAAGAAATATGAGACATAAAAGAAAGAAAAAAACAAAAAAGACATAAAGGCATATAAGATAAAAAAGACACAAAAGACCAAAAAGACAAAAAAACAGAAGGAGGGAAAAGACATAAAAATAGAAAAAGACAAAGAGTAATAAAAGAAAGCATAAAAGACAAAAAAAACAACAGAAAACAGAAGAGACAGAGAAGGCAAAAAGACATTAAAAACAGAACAGAACGAAAAGACAGAAAAGAAATAAAAGACATAACGCATAATAGGCGAAAAAGTCAGAAAAAACAGAAAAAATATATTTGTGTCAGAAAAGACATAAAAGACAGAAAAGGCAGAAAACACATATAAGACATAAAAGACAGAAAAGATAAAAATACAAAAAAGGACATAAAAGATATATAAGGAAGAAGAGACAGAAAATACATAAAAAACATAAAAAACAGTAAAGACAGAAAGGACAAAAGACAGAAAGGAAGAAAAAACAGAAAAGGAAGAAAATAAATAGAAGATATATAGACAGAAAAGACAGGAAAGAAAGAAAAGACATAAAAGAAAGTAAAGACGGAAAAGACAAAAAAAAACACGTAAGTCATTAAAGACCAATAAGACATAGAAGACTTAAAAGACATAAAAGACAGAGAACACAGAAAATACGTATAAACAGAAAAGACATATAAGAGAGAGAAGACAGAAAAGAGAGAAAAAACATATAAGACATAAAAGACATAGAAGACATAAAAGACGTAAATTATATAAAATACATAAAAGACGAAAGATATAAAAGACGTAAAATATTTAAAAGACATAAAATACATAAAGTCTGAAGAGACAAAAAAGATAGAAAAGATATAAAAAGACATGAAAGACAGAAAAGATAGAAAAACAATAAAAGACATAAAAGACAGAAAAGACAGAAAAGGCAGAAAAGACATAAAAGGATGAAAAAGCAAAGAGAGAAAAATATAAAATACAGAAAATGCATGAAAGACATAAGGGCATAAGAGACATGAAACACATAAATGGCAAAAAGGACACAAAAGACAGTAAGAGGGCAAAAACATAGAAAAACAAAAATACGAAAAAGATATAAAAACATAAAATACAGAAATGATAGAGGAGACAGAAAAGACAGAAAAGAGAGGAAAGACATTAAAGACAGAAAGGACATATAAGACGGAAAAGACAGTAAATGCATGAAAGACATAAATGACAGAAAGGCAGGAAAGACATAAAAGACAGAAAAGACAGAAAAGACAAAAAGATCGAAAAGATAGAAAAGCCAGGAATGACAGAAAAGACAAAAGAGACATTGAAGACATAAAAGAACACTAAAACAGAAAAGACAGAAAACACAGAAGTGAAGGAAAAGACAGAAAATACATAAAATACGTAAAAGAAAGAAAAGACAAAGAAGACAGAAAAGAGAGAAAAGACAAAGAAGACAGAAAAGAGAGAAAATATATAAAATACATAAAAGAGGTAAAATATAGAAAAGGCATATAAGACATAAAAGACAGAGAAGACAGAAAAGACAGAAAAAGTATAAAAGGTATAAAAGACATAAAAGTTGTAAAAGACATAATATATAAAAGACATAAAAGACAAAAAGGCAAAAAAAAAAAAATGAAAAAGGCAAAGAAATCAAAAGGAATAAAATAAAGAAAAGAGAGGAAAGACAGAAAATACAGAGAAGATATAAAAGACATAAAAGATATAAAAGACAGAAAAGACATAAAAGTCAGAAAATATAGAAAATACATATAAGACATAAAGCAAAGAAAAGACAGAAAAGAAACAAAGAACAGAAAAGACAGAAAAGACAGAAAAGTCATAAAAAACAAAAAATACAGAAATGATAGAGAAGACAGAAAATACAGAAAAGAGAGGAAGACATTAAAGATAGAAAAGACAAAGACGGAAAAGACAGAAAATACATAAAAGACATAAATGACAGAAAGGCAGGAAAGGCAGGAAAGGCATAAATGACAGAAAAGAGAGAAAATACAAAATGATCGTTAAGATAGAAAAGCTAGAAAAGACAGAAAAGATAAAAAAGACAAAGGAGACAGAAAAGAGAGAAAAGACAGAGAAGAGAGAAGAGAGAGAAAAGACATAAAATACTTAAAAGAAGTAATATATAGAAAAGACATATAATACATAAAAGAAAGAAAAGACAGAAAAGACAGAAATGACAGATAAGACAGAGAAGATAGAAAAGATTAAAAAGACATAAAAGACATAAAAGAGATAAAAAACATATGACATAAAAGACAAAAAGGGCAAAGAAATGAAAAAGGCAAATAAATCAAAAATAAATAAAAGAAAGAAAAAACAGGAAAGACAAAAAAGACAGAAAACACACAGAAGACATGAAAGACATAAAATAAATAAAAGACAGAAAAAACATAAAAGTCAGAAAACACAGAAAAGACATAAAACACAGAAAAGACGGAAATGATATTAAAGGCAGAAAATACATGAAGGACATAAAAGCCAGAAAAGTCAGAAAAGACTGAAAAGAAGAACAGACAGAAAAGACAGAAAAGACAGAAAAGACAGAAAAGACAGAGAAGACAGAAAAGACAGAAAAGATATAAAGGACAGAAAAGACAGAAAATACAAAAGATTGAAAGAACAGAACCACATAAAAGTCAGAAAAGACAGAAAAGACATAATAGAGAGAGAAGACAGAAATTATATATAGTCAGAAAAGACATAAAACACATAAAATATAGAAAAGAAAGAAAATACAGAAAAAGCCATAAAGGGATAAAAATAACAGAAGACAGAAAAAATAGAAAAAAATAAAAGATATAAAAGTCATGAAAGACAGAAAAGACAGACAAGACAAAAAATATTTATGACAGAAAATAGAGAAAAGACGAGATATAAAAGAAATATAAGAAATAAAAGACATAAAGGACAAAAAGACATAAAAACATTAAAGACTAAGAAGACAAAAAGACATAAAAGCCATAGATAAAAGAAAAGACATAAAAGACAAAAAAGGCAGAAAAACATAAAAGACAGAAAAAGCAGAGAAAGCACAAGAGAGAAAAGACTGAAATGACATGAAATACATAAAAGCCAAGGCACAAAGGATATAAAAGACATAAAAGATAAAAAAAAAACATAAGACAAATAGGGAAAAGACAAAAAACAAAAAACACAAAAAAGACATAAAATTCATGAAAAAAACAAAAGAATTATAAACAACAGAAAAGACAGAAAAGAAAAAAAGAAAATAATGACAGAAAAGAGATAAAAGAAATAACGTATAAAAGAGAGAAAGATTGAAAAGACTGAAAAGACAGATAAGATATAAAAACATAAAAGACAGAAAAGACATAAAAGGGATAAAAGACATAAAAGACATAAAAGACAAAAGACATAAAAGACATATAAGACAGAAAAGACGTAGACATTAAAGACAGAAAAGACTGAAATGATATAAAAAAAGACATTGAAAATATAAAGAGAAAAAGCAGGAAAGATATAAAGACATACAAAACAGAAAAGACAGAAAATACTGAAAAGGTAGAAAAGACAGAAAAGGCGGAAAAGAAAGTTAAGAAATAAAATACAGAAAAGAGAGGAAAAACATAAAAGACATAAATGACATAAAAGACAGAAAAGATATAAAAAACATAAATGACAATAAAGAGAATGATGACAAAAGTGACACAAGAGGCATAAAAACATATTAGACAGAAAAGGTACATAAAAACAAAAATGACAGAAAATACATATAATACATAAAATATAGAAAAGGCAGAAAAGATAGAAAAGACAGAAAAGACGAAAGACAGAAAAGACATATAAGACATAAAATACACAAAAGAGAGAAATTAGAGAAAGGACAGAAAAGACATAAAAGACAGAAAAGACAGAAAAGACAAAAATGAGAGAAAGAAAGAGAGAGAAAAGTCAAATAGAAAAAAGACATAAAAACATAAAAGACAGAAAAGACAAAAATGACAGAAAGAAAGAGAGAGAAAAGTCAAATAGAAAAAAGACATAAAAACATAAAGGACAGAAAATACAGAAACGAGAGAGAGGACAGAAAAGAAAGAAATGACATAAAAAACAAAAAAGACAGGAAAGACAGAATAAAAGAAAATGCAGAAAAGACTTATTAAACTGAAAAGACATAAAAAACATAAATGATAGAAAAGACATAAAAGACAAAGCAAACAAAAAAGACAGAAAGGACAAAAAAGACAAAAGATTTAAATGACCGAAAAGACAGAAAAAACATAAATTACATAAAATACATAAAATACAGAAAAAAAGAAAAGACAGAAAACTCAGAAAATAAATATAAGACACAAAAGTCAGAAAATACATGCAAAACAGAAAAGACAGAAGACAGAAAAGACAAAAAAGACCGAGAAGGAAGAAAAAACAGAAAAGAAATTAAAGACAGTAAGACAGAAAAGACAGAAAAGGCATGAATATCATAAAAGACATAAAAGACAGAAAAAACATAAACGACAAAAGACAGAATTAAAAGAAAGACATAAAAGAGGGAAAAGAAAAAAAAACATAAAAGTCATTAAAGGCATAAAAAGACAAAATTTAAAAAAAAATTAAGACAAAAAAAGACAGGAAAGACAGAAAAGAAATTAAAGACAGTAAGACAGGAAAGACATGAAAGACAGAAAATTAAGAAAAGACATAAAATTCTTAAAAGGAAAAAAGACAAATTTAAAAAAAATTAAGACAAAAAGACAGGAAAGACAGAAAAGAAATTAAAGACAGTAAGACAGGAAAGACATGAAAGACAGAAAATTAAGAAAAGACATAAAATTTATAAAGACATAAAAGACAGAAAAGATATAAAAGTCATCAAAGACAGAAAAGATTTTAGGGTAGGAATGATATAAAAAACATAAAAAACATATATTGCATAAAAGACATAAAATTCAGAGAATACAAAAAAAGACATAAAAGACGGAAAACAGAAAACACAGAAAGGGCAGAGAAAACAGAATTACAGAAAAGATATAAAATACATAAAAGACATAAAATATAGAAAATACATAAATAACAGAGAAGACGGAAAAGACATAAAAGACATAAAAGTCAGAAAAATCAGAGCAGACAGGAAAGACAGGAAAGACAGAGAAGACTGAAAATATAGAAAAGACAGAAAAGACAGAAAAGGCATGAAGAAAGAAAATGAATGAAATACATAAAAGACTTAAAGGCATAAAGCACATAAAAGACCTTAAGACAAAAAAAAACAAAAAAGACAGAAAGACTGGAAAGACAAAATAAAAAAAAACAAAAAAAGACATAGAGGCATAAAAAACATAAAAGACATAAAAGACAAAAAGCAGAAAAGAAAGAAAAGAGAGAAAATAAAGAAAAGAAAAAATACATAAAAAACTAAAAAGACACACATAACACATAAATGATAGAAATAACAGAAAAGACAGATAATATGGAAAAGACAAAAGAAATAAGAACAGAAAAGACAGAAAAAACAGAAAAGATATAAAATACATACAAACAGATGACAAAAAGGACATAAAAGATAGAAATGACGGAAAGGACATAGAAGACGGAAAAAACATTAAAGACAGAAAAGACAGAAAAAATTCAGAAAAGATATAATGGACATAAAAGACAGAGAAGACATTAATGACATAAAAGACAAAAAAAAAAGAACCAAATAGACAGAAAAGATATAAAAGATAAAAAAAAAGACACGAAAGACAGAAAGAACAATAAAGACAGAAATTACGTATAAGACATAAAAGGCAAAAGACACTAAGGACATAAAAGACAGAAAATAAAGAAAGACAAAAAAGAATAAAGGACAAAAAAGACAGAAGAGACAAATGACAAAAGACAGAATAGCTATAAAGGATATAAAAGACAGAAAATACACAAAAAAAACAAAAGCTATACAAGACGGAAAAGACATGAAAGAGAAAAGACAGAAGGAACAGAGAAGAAAGAAAAGAGATAAAAGAAATAAAAGACATAAAAGACATAAAAAACATAAAAGATAGAAAAGACAGGAATGAGAGAAAAGACATAAAAGACAGAGGAGATAGAAATGAGAAAAAAGACATAAAGGGAATAAAAATCATTAAAGAAAAAATCTAACTAAAAAAAATGACAAATGAAATAAAAACCAGAAATGTCAGAAAAGGCAGAAAAGACAGGAATGACATTAAAGACAAAAAGACATTAAAAACATAAAAAACAG
>JABUQX010042224.1:50000-66524 GCA_015478945.1 Trachelipus rathkii
GAATAAATCAGAGAGCAAGAGTAGAACGATCGGTAGTAATGGTCGAGCGTGTTGACACGACGAGGAAGTTTCCTCTGATGAAGCGTATTCATATTATAGTTGACTGAGACCGTTTATCTCCTATACTGAAGCAGATGGTCGCGCCGTCGCTCCTTCTGTAGCATCAGTAATAAATTTCGCACCCAGTGCAGTATAAAGGAATAGTTTTTGCGACATGCCTCGAATATATTCCCAATATCGAGCACTAAACTGCAAAAACTGGCTGCTTCGCGCGCAGAGCTATACTAACTTTTCTGGATACGGATATACGAGAAGCTACTGATTAATGATAGCCTGGAAGTAATCACAGGATAAGGTAAACAAGGAAAGCAGTCTTGCAAAGAGTGTCTAAAGACAGGTAGAATTAGAGGAAGCAATCAGCATGTGGGAAAGCGGAAGAAGAGTTCAGGGGGTCGGAAAACGATAACTCCTACAGACGGGCATAGAGGAAAGTTATTGGCTTATCATATGACACATTGAGAAACCTATAATCCATGAGCTTAGATAAATATAAATTGCCCAGACGTTAGTACAGTACAGAAAAAATTTTAAATATCAAGTGCACAACCCTACAATTCTGTCATTCAATCAAAAGAGCCCAAGATGATCATGAATTTTTGTTTCATTTCGCAAAAATTAATTTAGTTTTGACATGATTTATTCCTTAAAAAACTTTTATATCATGTAATATTAGTGTTTAATTGCGAGAATGCCGAATTTCTAAATTGGAGATTGTTAATCTTTTAATCGAAACTCTTGAATTAATTTAAAAACATGAGTCTAAATGAGGAGAAATAATGTTTAACGGAGACCCAGGAGCGGTTCACGGAATGCAGAGGTGGGTAAAAAAGTCATGTGGAAATAATACGCGGTCGTATTATTTATAATTTTCATTCAGCCACTTCCTATAATATAGGCTTCTAATTTTGCGATGACGCAATGCGTGATGTAATTTACGTTTGATGAATCGAAAGAAGGTCTGTATTCGTTAAATTTTTCAAATTAGTAGATTCTACCGCTCTATATTAGAGAAGAGAAAGTTACCCATAAGACATTTTTATTTTAATTTCCCTTTTAATAGTCTTGAGTATGCACGATACAGGTGTATTGTTGTTTAAGTTTGAATAAATTGATGGTACGAGAAAGTAATAAGGAGAAGTAAGAGACAAGATTGCCTCCCTCTTATATCATATTAATATTTTATTCCAAGTTCGAAGTAAAAGAAAGTTATTTTTCGACAACGATATTTCAACTTACCAAAAAGTATTCTGCTATCTTCTGTTAGAATTGTGAATATTCTTGTGTGATACTAACAAGTGGCCGTTATAATAGTATCATATATAGTATATATATATATTTAGTAAGATAGTGTATAGTATATATATACTTATATAATAATAAGTAGGTACGTTACGCGCCGGGATGATTATTATCTGGAAATCTGTCTAAGTTAATAGTATATATAGATGTATAGTATTATATGTATATTGTGAGAGCTAGTATATATATAATATAATTCCAAGTAGAAGTAGTAAAGAAGTTTTTACATTTCTTAGGAATGATGAAGTTAAATGTAACATGTAATGGGCTTTACTTTTGGCATTATACAGTATGTTGGCAAGAAATTATAATAATTTGATGATTAAAAAATTATATAATTGGTGTTTCAATCACAATGATGTAAAATTTTCACTCCTGAGAGGGACCGGGGTTGATGGAAAATTTTATGTCAACTTGATATAATTTTTTTTCTGTGTACAATAAAATGTGTTACATTTTTGAGATTTTGTGATGTGAAAGAATTTCGGGTAGTAAGTAGAATTAGGTGATTAGAAAACAGTACAGGTAAATTTATTCTCAGATCGGGAAGAAGGCCAAAGCCTTAAGGTACATTTATGAGAGGACGACAACAGATTACTCGTTTTCATTCACATAATATCACCTTGGTATAAGAATTGAGAATTGATGCAGAGAGAAGGTTCAAAGTACCGTGGCTCAATCGGTAGAACAACAGAGTCGCAAAGGCAAGGGTCCGGGTTCGATCCTCTTTCCGGATCCTAGGTAGCGATTACCTAAAGAAGATCCCCTCCTAGATTAGGACTATGCCCATGAAGTGTGAACATTTATTACAAAAAAAAAAAGTTTATACTGTAGGGGCTCTCAAACAAATGAGTTTGGTTTTAGTATAAGTAGCATGATTTGAGGGAGTAGAAGTGTTACTTAATACAAAGCGGAAATTCGGAAAAAAGACCGCGATAAAGAAAGAGAACGCGCGAAGTGTTTAAATCCATAAAAAATTAAATATAATGAGTGGTTAAGGAAAGAAGATTGTGTATCAGAGTAAATACGACTTCTTTAGCTACACACACCAATGTCACATAAGGGCTGGCGTGGTCTTACGGCTGAGACAGACCCAGATGACTTTCAAACAATGACGGGGTTGGTGAGAGGGAGTAAGTAAGGACGATGGAGTAAGTAAGATGCAATGTTTGAAATCTCGTCCCTGGAACATACAATGGCGCTTCACGCAGAGGGCATCACTGACCTATGATATCACCTGGATAAGCAAGGTGAGAACTAAGTACACTGCCGGTAGTATAACATAATGACGTATATATATATATGTGGACAGTAGATAGTCAGTAAGTTATGGATACGTGAGATTGTGAACCGATATGGATCTGTAGTCTTAATACCAGCATCGATCAGTCTGCATATATAAGTGTGAGTAGGTCTCGATACGTGTACTAGACTGCGCATCGGTATATAGAACTTAGAGAAAGTAGTTGTGTGAGGTAGTGAGATATAAATCAGCGTACCAGCCAATAGTCACATAAGTATATAATGTGATGACATATGATTATACTAGTGCACTTAATGAACAGTCTTCAGACTTGTGGAGTTAGTACGTACTATATCAGTGAGCAGATCACTAAGATATAAGTGGATGGCGTTATGTTACGCGCTCGCGGACTTGATATATATAATACTCTTGACATTCTCGCACGACTTCATCACTTGACCACGTCAGGTGTCATATTTTCGCGGCTGAGCATCAGGTATCTGAGAAGCAGCAGGTGAACGTGAGCGAAAGATGTGGTCGCGATGATATAAGAGGATCGTCGTGGCGTGGCTGGCCGCTCATGGAGAGGCCACACTGCGCCCAGGTACCCCGCCGACGTAACCGTGCATGAATACCACAACAAGATCCTCCGCGGATAATGTTCTAGCGTTTGTTTCTATTGTGCTGAGAATTACTTTAACACAGGAAGAGAAAGATGAGTGGGATAAGTAATTATATATATGTGCTGTGAGGATAGTCATATATATTAGTATAGTATATTATAATCATATATAGTATCTAGTATAGATAGGTATAGTCTAGGTATATAGATAATGATGATATATTACGTAAGTTATTATATATGTATGATATATATTATATATTACTCATTGGTAATAATGTATATATAGTATATAAATAAGCTATGATTTAGTTATTATAGTTAAAACATAGAGATGAGATGTAAAAGCTTATTTAACAGGAAGATTGCATCGTTGTTTTGCTATAAATCTTGGACCAATGCCTTAGTGTTGTTAAAAGAAAAACCTTATATAAGGAGACTTTAAAATTCCGTCACGAATACGTAACACTTAAAAAGCGAGAAATAAAATGCAAAGAAAAAAAATGAAACTGAAAAAATAAAGAAAGACATTTCTACATGTTCAAAAGGATGAGGAAGGAGAAAGGAAGTAAAAGACAAAATTATAATATTACACAGTCTAAAACACGTTAAAAAGAAGAAGAAAGAAACAAAAAAGATTTATTTAAGAATTAAATATCAGTCAGAAATTAATTAATATACTACTCTGATTCCCGATAAGGCGTCACGTGATCAGAGATTCTGATAGAGAAAATTAAAGAAAGGGGAAAGTGATTAAAATCTGGTGTTCAAGGGGTTGGACAAGTTTAAAGAAATATATTGGGCTTGGACGCTCTTCTTATGATAAAGTAGTTTTAAGCTATATTTAATCATTAAAATTAGGATACATCTTATTCATTATAATATATATAGTAAATGATAATATATTATCGTATATATATATATATATTATATATAGTATACATATATATATATATATTATTATATATAGTATATATACTTTAATATATATATATATAGTAATATATATATATTGTCGAAAGTGCAATTTATTTGAGTAAATGATGATAACTATATAGTATATAATAGTATGAAGTGTCAGCATGTATGGCACCCAGGATATGAATTACGAGCGCAGGAAGATGAAGCAGAGATAATAGACATAGAAGGAAGAGTAAGAGAAGAGTGTCTCCAGTCCGTGGATTAGACCACTCGTGAGTGTATGTTTGCGAAGAGACGAATTACCACGCACATGTTAACCATATCGGCTCCAACTGTCCACGCGTAAGGAGCAATAAAAGAAAAAGACACTTTCCGTTTATAAGCGCGCATTGGGACGAATGGTTTAAACAGGACGATACTTAAGAAGAGATGGGCAATTTACGTATTTTGTTCGCAGGTATATATATAGTATATAATAATATTATAGTATATATAGTAATTAGAGGATTATTATGTTATATAATTATACTATCATATAAGTAGTATACTAATTATATATATGATAATGAGTAGTATATATAAGAGCTATAGTTATTACCGCTATATAATATACTTGTGGTCTATTAAGCTCGTAGCTGATATCGTTTTGATTATAGTTATATACTATAGTATATAATATATAGATATATATACGTATAGCAGAGTATATATATGAGTACTATAATATAGTAAGTAAGATCTATCATCTTGAGATCACAGTAGTAAACTGACTCCGCAAAACTGCCGAAGAGACGCCGACTCGGCCTACCATCTTTGTAGGTTTACCCTACGGTATTCCTTTGGCCGGGAGGATTTAGCCCCTCCCAAAATAGGAGCAGAGCCCCCAGAGGGAGGGTTCTTTTGGTCCTAAAAGGGCAACCTAGATCCGTTTAAATTTTTCCTTTTTTAGCATTTTAGGATGAACTTTTTTTAGTACTTTTTTTTAACGTTTTGGTCCATAATTCAGGTCAAGATCCCCAACTCGGAGGATTTTGGGGATTTTCCCATAGGCAAGCCCTGCACGTCGAAGGGAAAGACTTGAAAAATGCACTAGCGTAAGGGTTTTTGGAAATTACCAGTCAATGTCGCAGCTGACGTTGGAAGTTTCCATCATTTTCCATTCAGATTTTGACGTTTGAATACGTCAAAGTTTAGGGTCTTTTTTAGGTCGGTGAGAACCGGTAATTTAAAGGTCTGGAAGACCGACCTTCCGAGGTTTTCCTGAGTCTGAACTCAAAGATTTAGGCCCAAAAGTTGGGGCGGAGCCCCCTCAAAGCGGGGGCTTTTTGGTATCCTACGACAGGGTTTAAATAATTCGCAGAAGACTGAATACTTGGAGCATGGGTAGAGGAAGACAGCGAGATCGGAGACGGAGACCGGAGTTTGGATTCTGGATTTCGGAGACGGAGTCGGAGTTGGATTCGGTTTAGGAAGAGTCCAGGGACCCCTCGGAGGGGGTCCCTCCGTAGAAATGGAAAATGCAAAATGCAATGGAATGCAAAACAGAGGAAGAAGAGAAGAAGAAGAGGAAGAGGAAGAGGAAGACGGAGGAAGGAGGAGCCAGACACACTCGCCAGAATGGAGGAGGAGGCTGAGAAGGATTCAGAGTTGAATAGTGGGCAGCCTGGTGGCTCGGAGAGTTGCCGTGCGGTGTTGAGATAAGTAACACATATCATTAAATAATACAAAGATCTATTAGCTGTTTAACGATAACTGTTCTGTTCCTATCTGTCGCATATCGTCAATTGCATTGCATCTTTGGCCCACCATGTCTTTTATTTTCTAAATGGTTTGAAGCTTTAGTATTGTTCAAAATCTCATTTCTTTTTATAAACGGTAAATAATATACAATTTTTTTTTTATCCAAGTTTAAACATGCACAGATTATTTACTATTTTTTATAGAATTTTTATTTGCAGCATTAAAAAATAAAATTTAAGTATAAGTTAAATTTTGTAGAATTTTTTTTTGTTTTATTTTTTTAAATTTAATTTTTAAGTTAATCTAAACCAGTACTTTTTTTTTTTATTTTTATTCTTTTCCATTTTTATTTTTTATTTTTTATTAAATTTATTTTTATTTCTAACTTTATTTTTTATATAGTTTTATTTTGCATTTATACTTTTGTTGTTTTTTTAATTTTTTAATTTTTTAATTCTTTCTTTAATTTTTTTAAATTTCTATAATTCTATTATTTGTAAGTTTTTTTATTTTAGAGATTTATACTTTGTGTTTAACTTTTGGTTAATATAAAGTCTATATAAGATGTGCAGAACCCCCTCCTATAATAGGGCATTGCCCGTGAAGTTTGTTTGATTAACCGTAAAAAAAAAAAAAACAATAAACAAAAAAAATAATTTTGCCTTTATAAATAAGTTATTTTTTTATTTTTTTCATTGTTTCACAAAAGTATTCTAAAGTTGCTGAATATCTTTATTATTTTTTTTATATTGATTACTTTAAAAAACTATTTTATGTGTTAAAAATTTTTATACTTTTCTATGTTTATAACGCAATAAATTTTACGTTTTTACATACCCTAAATCAGTAAATCAGTAAATCAAGACCATCCACTTCCCAACCTTGCATGTCCATTCTGTGACCTAAATAATTGGATGCTATTGATCTATTGATTCAAGTTCATATTTCAAGTATCATTTTTGGAGTAAGCGAATCAACATAAAATCAAAGTTCTTTATACACCGATCAACTGAGGTGGAACTAACTGTAACAAAAGTTATTCTACACTAATAAAGCAACATAGCATCATCTGAACTAAAAATATAATGTACAAAGACAAACCTAAAAGAACTTTATACCCGAATAAACTGATAAAATTAACAAAGTTCCACATTTAAGCACAATTAAAACGAGCAAACTTTGCACGCAACTCTACAACTATGACTCTACTTTTTGAGTTCATGTTTGCTTAAATATTAAAGCTAATCGTACACTGACACAGCAGCAGAGAGATTTGCAAAAATTTATCACACAATGGATAAATTATCATACACTGAATCAACGAATATACTCTAAACGTAAATAAGGGTTTCGCACATCATAAAGCTATACATATCGTTCACTATAAACTAAGAAATAAATGTAAACGACAAACCTATCACACCTTTAAAACACGAATACAACTGTTAACGATTAAACAAAGTTCCACAGACTTAACACCAGTAATAGCAAAAATCTTGGCAATGCAAAAACGTAACCTATTCAACACTCTTTGTCAAAGCATGTCTCTAACATATCGATGTTAATCGTAAAAATTAACACAGTAAATATAATTTAACATAAGATTTAAAAAATTACTGACCTAACTATTGTAATGGACTGAGAATAAATGCACAAAGACAAACCTAACTCAACTTACCACAAATAAAACTGCTATCATTAACACAAAGTGCTTTCGTTCGCAGCGGTTTCTGCTGCTATTCTTTCGGCTTCATCCTTATCAGCTTTTTTCAAAATGACTTCAAATACACTAACACACACAACACACACTAACACACACGAAACAACACACACACAGCACACACACACACACAAGGCACACACACACACCGCACAACACACATACAATAAATTAACGCAATAGTAACAACCTTAAGATTATTTTGTTAGGCTCCCGCCCCCCCTTTCAGTAAAAATATCAAACGCGCCGCATAAAGATCTTATAGTTCGTATTTCAGACCATTCGTTATTTACATTTTTAATTACGCTTACTACATCATCTTGTTGTACAACACCGACAACTTCTTGTTCCGTAACCCTTTGACGAATATTTATAATATATTAAATGGAGAATTAAAGTACCCTTATAACCATATGATGCAGTGCGACATGGAATTTTAATAGAAAACGCTTATTCAGCTGTATTTCTCATCTTGGGGGGGGCCCCCCCCCCCCCGGATACAATACTAAACACTCCGTATTTTCCAGGTTGAAAAGTTTGTAGTAGGAATACTATATGCAATAACCTCCTCTGTTACTACCCGTGTTAAACTTAGCATTAGGAATTCTGTGATTCGTCTATTTCGAGCTGCGTTTTAATGAGGCAGGTCAAATCGTTTCGTTGCGTCATCCTTCAACCACATTATCCAGATTGTATTTCAATTCCACCATATCTGCTTTACACTGTAACATCATGGTTTTTTGATATCATCATACAATGAATGCACATTCAATTACTATTTTCAGAAAACTATGAGTACTTCACGGACACTGTTAACAATTTTTTCAAAAATTAATAGTATCTTTGTATCTTTATTTGATTGTAAGGCTTTGGCCCTTTAACAATATAATTTTAGTATTTCCCATCGCGCGTTTCTTATTCTAACTAGCATAAGACTTTTTTGGCCATGTACACACAAAGGAATCGGGCGTATGCCCAGTAAACAATAATCTTGCTATTTTCATCTGTTAGTTCACTCTAAAAAGGTTTCTGTTCCAGGAACTTCATTCGTTTTCCTCCCAGCGCAAAAATATACAAGAGTCCTGTCATCGCATGTACAAATGCCCTTATGTTTGAACTTTTTTTAAGCGAGCCTTCGTATATATTTTTATACGTGCCATGCAGTTGTAAACGAGCGATAGAATATTTGGTAGCAAGTTGACGTGCGTTCCGGCTATAGCAATTTTTGACTAAACTGTTACAAATATTTAATGATTCTCAATACCCTCCATATTTTTTTTCTTTGTTCACCAATTGATTGATCCTAGTTTTCCCATAGCTTGTTTATCACTAGTACATACTACATCTCCTCTTGTAGGCGTATTTTGTGGCAAATTTTCCCCAAAGAGAATTGCGAGACATAATTTTGCTAATGAACCGCATCCCCAGCTGGGTTTTTTTGTAGATTTTTTTCTGATATCAACAGCTACGTCTAATATTCCTTTCCTCTGAAAAGACGAACAAACTCTGCTTTAAGTTTTTTCCTCCGTATACAACTCGAGAGATTTACAAGAGTAAATAATTAAAATTGAAAACATACTTTCTGCTCGTTTTTATTTTTTTAAAGAGTGTTCACATGATCCTTCCAAATAAAATAACTCCTCTCGTAAAATAATTTCACAAAGTATTTTTTACAATTATTTCGGTTTACAAACTGCTAAATGCTAGGTGAATTTTCAGGTGTTTGGTGTTCAATACCAGCCTTCCAATGCACGCAATCATGTCTTAATCATGATTTTGCATTTCGCACATCTTCTTGTCAACACATTTTTACACAGAGTGGAAATATTAATTTATTTTGACCACACGTTTTGAAAGCGGAGAACCAGGCGATGTAACAGTCTTGAGGAGGGAAGAAATATCTTAATGAGTAAGCTGTACCGAAATATTTTATCATTGATTACGTTTCTTAATAGATTCAATGTCTGGTACTTTACAACCCTAATTAGTTTTTCAGGAGGGGATACCCACTAAGGGTACTTTCATTCGTTTCTGACATAAGATAAATAGCGATGTATAGTCCTAAATATACATGATCTTCTGTCCTTTAGTTGAGGGTAAAGTAATGTACGACATGGGTTCAGTGCGACCTTCCATCAAAGAATTGGTCGTATTTATGAGTCTGTTTTGTTAACAACAATCATTGGGCTAAGACGTTGATATAGTCCGTTTAATTGCCTTTCGTATCAATTTGAAATGAATATCAAAAGGATCTTGTAAGAAATGAAAATTGGTCTCTTTGTACCGGTTCATTACATTTCCCAACACGACGTAACTAACATTCAAAAAACCCGGGGGCTTCTTTATTACCCTATCTTCTTGTTTAATATGGTGAGATTTGTAGGCGGTCAACAGCCGATACGCATTATGCAGCAACCACTTTTTCCTTGTATTTACAGTCTGTTTTATGTCCATCATGCCCCCCCCTAAATGGGCGCCCCCCCACAACCATGGTATAGGAACACAGTTTTCACTCCTTTTACATAAATGAAACCAAACCCGTCAGGGTAAGCCACCTTGTTTCTTAATTTTTAAAACAGTTTCTGCCTTGTGTATCTAATACATGTCTTATATTTATAGTATTCAATTTTTTCCTTGATATAAACCAAACCAAGCCCCAGCAGAATCAGCTTTCGTAATGTGAAAGGTTTAAGGGGTCTCCTCGACCTAGAAAATAGAGTAATTTTTTCCTCAGGCATTAAATAAAAACCCATTTTTTTATAAAAAGTGTAAAAGCAAATAAGATGCAAATTGTTTGTGTTGTTCATCTAGACAATCTATATTCAAATTCGTTTAAATGAAGGCTACCCTCTAAACGTTCTCAAAGAAGACATCTGGGGCGAACTCTAAACTCTCAAAACATTTCTTAAGTAAATATATTAACATCTTGTAACACCGTACTTTTCAACGATTCTTCAAAAAATATTGTATCATAAACGCTATAAAACTTATCTATAAGTAACTGAGAATCAAAATTCCCTGTTTGTTGTAAGCCTCTTGAACATTTTATCTCACTGTTCGAAGAAATTTCTTATACAGGAATAGGTGGTATGGTCCGTGTATTATAATAATTCAATGGCTGAGCGATTTCATTTAAAAATAGTAATCAGAGGGCAAAGGACCCAGCTTCTGGTACATTGCTTTTTCTTAGACACTAACCTCCAGTGTTAGAGAGGAGAGCCTGATAGCATATTAGGTTAAGCTTTTCAATGCGCATGTGAGTCGACGTAGATTGATAAGACATTGCGATAAATGTATCACGTCCTGAGAAGTCCTAGTGAGTTTTCCATTCGATCCCATTGAGAGATGCATTCTGTGGCAGTCGGTTAATAAAGTTACCCGTTGTTTGTAAAGGAGGATTCTTTCTGAGAGGGAGAGAGTTAGATGAGAAACGGGTATCTGGAAACATCGGGTGGGGTTCATCAGTAATTGTGGCATGATACGAACTGATGATCAACATTTTTCCGCCATTATGGCAGACAACAAGTACTTTTGAAACTTAAGGATTTTTCTCTGCAAACTCCCATCAAGCGAAGTGTCTATAAATTGAGTTTAGGCAGAGGGGCGTTTTTACGTCGGTCTCCTGAATTTAAATGTAGTCTTGGTTCTTTGAACAACAATGTTGTAGCGAATGTACTGCTTCAATCGGCGAGTGAACATCTTACCTTATCAGCCGTACACAGACGAAGGTGCGATCACCAATTTATCGCTATGAAATGCATCTGGCTTTTATCCAGGGTAAGAACTATAAGAGGAACAGCGGCCGAAGCGGCTGGCCATCTAGCTATTATGTAATTCTTCCTTCTTTATCGCATAGATAGACCAGTCGGTTATTCATCCCTGGTACTGGCTATCTCGGATAATCAAATTAAGTAACATGTTCCATATGATGCGCATCGATCCAACGCGAAGGATGAGGATGAGACCGATGATCAGTAACTCATTTCTTTCCAGTTTTTCAATTTTCTATTTTCAATGTAGCAACTTATGATGATTCGTGCTTCTTTAGTCCATCAATATAATGTCACTGCATGTTTTTGCAATAACACCTTTCAGCCACGAGTACACACAAGCTTTTTGTGCAATAGTGTTGGGAAAATTACCGAGCGGTACTAGAAATGCAGACATTCTAATTTTAGCACTGAGGGCATGAGTTTTGCCAAAAAGTTCTTTCGAACTTTTCCTTCGTAGGCAACGTATTATTTATCGTTGAATGTTTTTTTAAAAAACAGAAAGCATTATAAAAAAATTTCACGAACTTAGATCAACTCACATTATTGCACAGAGACGAGCGTCTACGGACTGCAAATGGAAGCCTATGCATGATCATGAATTGGTGAAACAGTTTCCGTCCGGAGCAGGGTCATTCACTTATATTCCTTCGGATATGCACAGGAAATATAGGAGGACGATTGATGGAGGTAGAGGTGGATGGGAGGATGGCGAGCGAGAGTAGATCATTGCCTAAGAGGCACTATCGTAATGAGACACTTGACCTCTACATCCAGTAAAAGTGTTCAGCAGTTACTACATTTATCATGCGCGGATTATATACGTGAGAATTGAAAGTGACTGTTACTAATTAAGTGCAAAAGTAACCCGTTTCATAATATGCATTGTCCTTTTGTTCGTTACGAGTATTTCTCAAAAACAATGAACTTTAACTTATCTTTCTGTTATAGCATAGTGATATGATTTGCGTTCCATCATATGACCTTATAGATAGTATAAAGGGTCATCTTCTGTTTCTACGGAGTTTAGAGTTCTGGATTAAAAGCGTATAAGTTACTTTTATCTCCAATTGAAGCGCGTCATAAAAGTGTTTGATAGCCCGAAGCGGATAGCGCACATGAGATGTGTCAAGCATAGAGTCGGACTGACAGGGCGGCAAGCTATGATGAGGTGCAGAGCTAGGTTACGCTCAGTGGGCTGGCAGTGGTGTGAGCGGACGTGACTATAACGGCATTTTTCGATCTAATTCTTCGATTGTAGCTGAATTTTTCGAGAGGGTGACAGCCATTTATTACTCTAGGTGTGTCAGTGAGGACCACTGCATATAGATCGACGAGGCACGCATAGAAGAACGCGTGATACAGCATAATTGAAATAGTAGTCGCATCTGCTGCCGTAGATCCGTATCGTATATTCCACCATGTGCACCGTATACGCGAGATGACATTCTTTTACTAATGGCTTGACTTGCATTGGGCGTCGGTAAGTGGTTCAATTCTCTAAAATACTTCGTAAGCAGTGCGGGCTGTGATAGTCAAGACGAGAGAGAATTGATATCGAGCCAGTGGATGTACATTTGGCGATCGGCGGCGAGCTGGGAGATCCATGTCGACTATATGAGCCTGTGGTTATAGATCGGGGACGATGGTTGAAGTGTGCGCAGGGGATCGGCTGTACGTTCGTATACATCAGACGCCAGGTCTGGGCGTATACCGATGGTGGCTCCACTGAGGTCTGATGTCGTGGCATAGGACATTGTGTACACATCAGAGAGGCCGTGCAGAGGATCTGAGCGCTGCAGGGCCGCTTATTGCCGACGCCGACGCGAGTGAAATGTACTGAGATCGTAGATGTACAGACGATGCAAGGGAGTTGTTATAGGCGGTCGTGTTTGCACATGCGCAGCCGACTCGATAAGTGGAGTAAGTAGTTATATGTTTGCACGCGCGATAGTGAAGGGTTGTTTCGCGAGGAGGGTCAGATGATGGATCAGTTTATGATGTGCAGGGTACCGAGATGTATTTATAGTAGATGCATTGAGAACGGTACGGAGGAGAGATGTCGTGCAGTGCCTGATAACCATAACATTCGGCTTTTCTCTAGGATGAACCTTTACTAAAATGGTAGCGATGTTTGACAACTAAAAGATTTTGATGGGCCACTACGAAATGCAATCGGTTTTAAACAGTCATCGCCTTTTGCCTTTAGCTAAATGAAAACAGTAAGCTACTACTGCTGAATTTTGGTAAAAGATGCCCTTGTCTTACCGGAACTGGATGCATCCTTCAAGCGTCCTCATCATCTCTTTCACGCATTCCAATATTGTCTGAAATTCCTTGTAACTGATATTTACATATATTTTCGCGGTCAGGTGAACTAGAGATGCATGGCCAGCAGCTTACTAGTGCCGTGGGACATGAGGACGTTACATCGAGGACTACCGCAGGTTATGAGCGCAGCTCTTTGCTGGACCATAAGTGTACGAGGGGAAAGAGTTGAAATTGTAAAATAGCCACACCTCATACGTGTCATCGGTAATTCAAGTCCTTGTAAAATATGGCATTAATGATTCACACTAACGACCATTTCAACGCCATGCTTCAAGATCTCTTTGTCCTGGAAAACATTTTTCCGAGTAGAGCGATGATCATTTCGATGAGCCGAGTGCGATAACCTTTTAAACTCATAAGTATGACGTAGACGTCACGATACCGAAGTCTGTTATTGGGAGAGGATCGTAATAGACTTGTGTATATGATGGCTCTGTGCCGCTATATCGCCGCAGCTGTATAAGGGTTATGAAGTATGGAGGTGGGTTTGTCGGGTGATCAATATCGAAGGGATGTATAGGTTCGAATGATTGGTGGTGCAGCAGTTAGTAATATTGGATTCTGCGTAGCCAGCTTGATCCTCAAGACTATTCGCAGCGTAGTGCATGCGTTGGGGCGAGGGAGAGAATTCGAGTGTCGGGCGTGTTATATCTGGTGTCACAATGTCTCGGGCTCGAGTCTATGGGCAGGGGTGTGTCGCACATGGGTGCCGAGCAAGCGCTAGTGGCGCGGTACACGGGAGAGCGTAGGCGGGTGATGGCTCAGCCCGTCAAGAAGGGATAGAGCCTGGTATATATACTTTCTGCTTTCATTGTGCTTTTAGAGATACCTTCAAGCATTCTCATATAGCATCCCAGAGGTGCCGGGGAACGCAGTGTCATACGCACCGGTCGACTGGGTGATGTCAGATAGGAGACGAAGCACGCCGTATTATTATTCATTACGATACTACATTCTGAGGACAATTAAAATTCAAGTTTTCAAACACACGCGGTGGTTGATCCGTGCAATTAGGGCAACTATACGCCAATAATTATACAGCTTTACATTAGGCGTTTAAGCACATAGGTATTTCCTCGGTGTCCATAATGTATATTAATGAATATTTTATAAGGGAATTAGCATAAACAGACTTGAGCTACCCAGCACTTCACGTACGATGACGAACACGAGAAACATACTCATTTTTGAAATAGGGTGCGATGAAGATGACGTCACTATGGAATGCTTTTTAACTGCAAATGGATGGTTGTAATATTCAGCGACGTTTCTGGAAAAAGAAATAATTTTTTTTTAGGATCCATCTAAGACTGAGGTTAGCGCAACTAAATCATTATTCGCCTCACTATTAGACCTTAAATTGCATAGATACGTACTTTAATTACTGTTACGTGTTACATTAATTATTGATTAGATGTATACAGAATCGACCTATTTTTTAAATGAGGAAAGTATAATATTAAAATTAATAGACAAGAAAACAAGCAAGGAATCTTCCAGAAGTATGTAAATACCATATCTGAATAGGATATGAGATGAGTCATTTGAGAGAATATACATGCCTCTATGCTGAGAGTGTAGATATAAACCAAAATCTCAGACAATGAATATCACAGGCTGATCCAAACAACGAATTGTGTTTCCTTTAAAGTGTTAGTATGCTGATCGTAAAGAAGATGAGACTTCCGTTGATTAGAAGAGATCTGAGTGCCGTCCTAGATCCAGGAGTAGCTCGATCACTGATTTTTAATATTAAGACGACAGCTGCCAGCCACAGAATCTATAGCACAGAGTCGTGCACTAAAATTCACTCATGCTCTGATATGATAACGCAGTTGCCAGATTTACAACAGTTTGTTTAATAAATATAATAAAGTATTGCATCACTTAATTGCCAAGTGGATCATAGCGTCAATCATTTTCAAGTTTTTGCATTGTATTTTTGAAAAGGGTTACGAGATGGTAGCTTAAAAAATAGAATCGATAAATATCGTTCAAAAAATTTTTTACTTGGGTCTGGAGCGAATAATAATAATAATAATAATAATCAATGTTGAGAGTAATATAATAATTAGCTATCGGAGGCAGCTGGATCCGAGTGAGCATAACTATAAGAGAATCTTAGAGATTGAGACATGATAACTATTATGACTAAATAATAAAACTACTGTTAAGATAAAAAAAACATATTTACAGTAAGGGTAAATGGGGACAAAGTAATCAAAATCTCTTTACCCTTCTCGGTATGTGTCAAAAGTTTGATGCAGGGGAACACCAGTATGAAATCATATTTCAACACCTTTCATGGTGTCAAGAAAGAAAAATATTAAGAACTCTAACTCGAAGTCATATACTCGAATTTATATTGGCTTACGTGACGGCAATAGCAAATTACCAATTCCTGGTTGGTTTCCTTTGGAGCGTGCTAAAATTGCGTAATGTTTAGGTGTAAGGCGTAGAGAGGCCCAAATTACTAGAAGCCATATACCAATGCTTTAGTATTGTGACCGATCTGCAGGCAAAGTGGGATCGCACGCGTCCTATTGAGGTGCTGAACGGTCGGACGTGAAGATCTATGTGAAGTTATATAAACGTATTAATAAAATCAGCGATATCATAGATTAGTATAAATAATTAAACGTTAAACCATAGAAGCTAAATCATATCAATAATGATGGAAGATGAAGTAGACTTGTGATAAATAATTACGCTTTGTTGTTGTTGAACATGTTACGTGTTTCTTGGTGTTGTTTGCTCAGGCTATTGGTTTGTTGTTGTTGTATTGATGTTTGTTGTTGAATTCAATGAGCCGCGTTTG
>JABUQX010042225.1:0-31404 GCA_015478945.1 Trachelipus rathkii
TAATCATTTATGCAATTTTTTTTGCGTCATTAAAGGGTTGGTGGTATGTGAGTCTGGCATAAGAACCGGGTGGAATTACGCTTTACACTTTATTATAAGTGATGTCAACTGACGATGTCGTATTTTGTTTGCGACAGGAAGTGGATTACGCTTAAACTTTGATTGGAGGTTAAGTACATTGTGTGTGACTTGAACGATGATTCTAAAGTTTGAGTGCCTCGCATAGGTGGCCAGTGGCTTGTCGTCTGAGCTACTTCTCTTGCGCCATTTCAACTATTAATAGTAGGGATGGGTGAGAAAATTTAGATATTATAGTTTTAATTCACTTTATTAAGTTGATGATTTAACAACGGAATTAATATGAATGTAGAGTTTAGCGATTTATATTCTTAACTTTTATCACTTCCATATTTTATTTCAGTCAATTTACGACTATGTTGCTCATGCAGATACGTTTAATTTCTTACCATAACACACTTATAATTACAATTATATATATTAAATAGTACTAATAAGTGAAAATATATGTATGAAGAAGTACTATCATTTCATATGTATCGGAATTTAATATGATTATATTATAATATATATCTTTTATTCTTTATATATTTATAATCCTTTCTAATATTATTATTAATATTGTTTATTTCTTTATATATATTTATTCTTTAATCTATTTAATATTAGTTTCAAAGGTTTTGAAAATATTGTGGAATGTTAGTAACGATATTTTAAATATTATAATTTATTTTAGTTAACCTTACTTTAGCTGATATATTTTCTTTTATATATATTTATATTTTTGACAAACATTTTAAATTTTAAAAAAACTAAGATAATGTATTTATCTAATTATATATATATATAGGTAATACTTTATATCATTATATCTTTAAAAGTCTATTAACTCATAATTTATATCTATGTTAAAAAAAAATATATATATATATATGAATATTAAATTTTAATAGGTTTATTATAATATTATAATTTGATATATATTATTTATTATTATTTAATTTTATTTATTTTTTTTAATATAATAATATATATTATACTAAATTTTTAAAAGATATATATATATTAATTTAATATTTTATATATATATTTATATTTATATTTATAATTTTTTACATATGATTTTATTTTATTAATTTTTTTATATTCGGAATATAATCTTTTAAGACTTTTATAAATTATTTATTTACCTAGTAATATTTATATATTAAATATTATTATATTATATATATTTATATCTTATATATATATATTATATATTTTATTTGTATTTTATTATTTTATATTTGTTATTATATAATATTTATTAATTATTTATATATTTAAATTAATTATATTATATTATATTATGATAATAATTGTGGAAGTTTAAATAGTTTGTATCCAATAGTTAAATGAATACGAGGGTGTGATATGGATGTATTTAGGATGAAGAGAGAGTATTCACTTTCTATATATTTTTATTATTTATATATGTTATATTATTATTATTATTATTTTATTTTATGATTCAAATATTTTGGTAAATTAAAAATTAATCATATATAATTACATTTACAAAACTAAAAAGAATTAAATCATAAAATTAATGCTTCCATATTGCTGTTCAGGAATCTATTGTTTCAAAAATTTTATATTCAATGTTTTTTGAAAACTTTAAAAATTTATTGTGTAAAAGGGGTTAAATCGAATTTTAATGCTGTCCATACGAACTTAGACTTAAGTAGGAAGAGGATTTATATTTCTTAATTTCTCCTTATTTTCAGGTAGGTGTCCGTTAGTACATTGTTATTTTAGCTTATGGTTTGAATTTTGGATATATTATTGGAGAAAGAAAAAGATGGTAAATTAACTATTAGATACTTAATCTAACGCCCATTACTAGATACAATTATTAATCTATTTATATATATATTATTTAGTTCGGAGATAATATAAGTAAGGTTCATTCATTTTATTTGTAAAGGTATGGGTTCATTAAATGAATTAGTAGTATATTTATTTATATATGATTTTTTGTAGGGAAGGAATATTCGCGAATATCTTTTAATTCAAATATTTTCAAGATTTGTTAGTAGAAGCGAGAGGGAGAGAGAAAGACGAGAGAGAGGGAGAGAGGGAAGGAAGAGAGAGAGAGAGGAGGAGGGGGCAGTCGTTAAGATTTGTTTCTTGTTGCATTTTTGAGGGCTTAAAAAGTTTGGGGCTGAGCATTTGTTTAAGTTAAAGTTTTAAATATGACAATTTTGCTTCATATATCATAAGAGAATTTAAAAGGTTTTTAGTTTGTTTTTCAACGTCTGCACAGAGCCGGCGCTGTAGATTATATTCGGGTAACTGGATTTCTCTTTCTATGTACGGCTCAATAGTTGTTCCCTTTCCGGCGCCTCATTTCACTGTTTTTCAGTGCATCTACAATTCAGAAGTTGAGAATTCGAAGATGGAACTCTCTTACCGTCATCTTTGTAATTTTTATGTATAGAAAGGATTGGGCATACTTTACAATAACGCAAATTTCTACCATTTTCATTATAGAAATTAAAGCATTAAAAAGATTATTAGATAGTCACAGTGATATATAGGTTTAGAAGACTTCATATGATAGCCTTATAGCAGATTGTAACTGGTCCAAAAATATATATAGATGGGTGGTCTTGGTATTTATTTTTTTTGTATTTATGCTGCTTGTCTGTTTGTATATTGATAGCTCTGAATGATCCAGCTATTGTTTGGTTCTTTGACATTATATGAAAATTGGTTCACGACAAATCCTCAAAAAGCCACAAAAGTAAGTACATTAAGGACCTACCCCCCCACAAACCCCAGTCTTTTTTTTCTTGTGTTAGAATCGATGTTTAGGTCTTCAAAGTTATTCATGTATTATCCTATAATACACAGATATTAAGGCTGGTGACTTTCTTCATTTCTCTATTTTTTCTAGTTTGTGGTGTTGACGTTTCAAATAATGATGTTAATTGGTTCTTTTTGTTCATCTATTCCTTGATTATTTAGTCGATCATATAAATTCGTAAATCTCTTTGTTAAATAAAATCTAAAATCTTCTACATTTTTTCCAGGGCATATTAAATCGATGAACAGGTTTTTTTTATTATTATTTTGCAAAAGATTTGCTCTTTTAATTTTTACCCCTAACTATTTTGTGATCACTTCCTGTATCAAATTTGTTTATTACTGATATTTCTCGAAAGATATTTTTGATTGTTAGCCAAGATGTACTCGATTTCATTTTTTACGTCATATTTTGGTGTCATTTTTTGCATAACACATCCAAAAATAAGTCCTTTGTGTAAGCATTACATTAAACTAAGTTATTTGCATGAATTTAACATAATTTATTGAAAACATTTTATGTTTCTGCTAAAATCTTTTATTTGTTTTTGTTTCATAACGTATAAGTATCAGTTATTTATTAAATCAGTAATCAAACTCTTTTTCACCCCACCCATACATTGACTAAGTGACTTAAGTTATATTTAAGCTAAATTATTAATTTGTCATAATATATTTTATCTATTAGGTTTATTTACGAGTACTTGGTCCTGTTTTATCCTTTTGCGGTTATTAATCAATGCATTAGAATGCCTCTTGTTTGGTATTAGTTTCGTCATTGATTTAACTTGATCTTTATGCTGAAGGTACTCTCTTACCTGTGCAAACAAGGATTCCTTCTATTTTAATTAATCTCATATCATTTAAGTCATTATTGTTGAAGATTTGAATCTATCTTTCAGGGATTTTGGAAATTGTTTTCGTCTAATTAGTTGGTTACTACATATTTGATATGCACGTAATGCTAAATTTATGATTATTCCTTTTTTGACTTGATGATACTATGATTCGGTGAATTATTACTGGTGGGTGTTATTTCATACATTTGAAGTCTGGCCATTTACTTCTAAGTTCTTTTCGGCCTTCACTATTGTGATTTCTCAGGGTAGTCTTAACTCTATTTGTAGTAGTTTGTTCTCGTTCATTTTTAGATTATGATAGGGTGTTCCTTCATGTGTTTTGACTCTTTTCTTATTTGTCCAAAGTGATCATAAAATGCAATTTCTTCTTTGTAAAATATATGCTAACTTACCGGTGGTCAAATATTTGGCATTTCTTTTTTCAAGATGTTTATTTGATGGTAGTGTTTATTTATTACATAAAACTCTAAGTTTAGATTGTAGAGCTCTGAACTTTTTTCTGACAAAATTGCTTTGTTTTGCTTATGGTGTATAAGTCTTAGATTGAACAGCTAAAATCTTAGCTGTACATTCAACAGTTTTCTTGAGAGAATAGAGTATATTTTTAATTTTATAGCTTTTCTGCTTCCATTGCTTTAATCTTCTTTAGTCATCGAATGTTGTTTATCTATTGTATGCATTTTTCTACATCTGAGTCTCTGAGATTCCTGTGAACTTTCTTTGAGGAAGTTGTGTAGTTTCATTTCAGCAGTTGATTTGATTGTTAGTTTCAGAAGGAAACTTAAATAGGTAAAATTTTTGACTCTTTCTGTTCTATTAATAGTTGCCTTTCATTCTAACCAAATATGTGCTGCTCACCTTTGGAGATAGGTTGTTGTTAGCCTGTTTTCCATCCTGAGGTCATAACAGAATATATATATATTATATTATTATATTATATATATTTATTTATGTATATATATATATTATATATATATAATATTATATATATAAATATATATATATTATTTTAATTTATACTTAATATATTTATATTATGTATTTATATTATATTTACTATATTGAATATATTTATATATTTTATATATATTATATATTATTTATTAGTTATATTATTATATAATATAATATATTATTTATATATAATTTAATTAATTTATATTAATTATATTTTTTATATATATTTTTAAATATATATCTATTATAACGTATTTCTATACATTTGTGTGAGTATTTACCGTTTTTATTTAAAAAACTTTTTTCAAGTCATTTCAGACGCATTCATATTTTTGGTCTTTTTTTTCATTTTTTGCAAAAAACAAAATTGTGTATGACCTTTTTTGTAGTTGGCTTCCGAATAAACTTCTGGTTTCTAACTGGGCAAGAAAAAAGGGAAGTCGGACGGTATTGGGGCAGTAATATAGAATGTCTTATGTGATTTTTGGTCTAAATTATATATTTTTATATATGTTATATATATATATATATATATTTATTATATATATATATACAATATATTATATTATTTATTATATATATTATATATACATATTTTTATATTATATAATTCTATTCAGAAAAGAATTTTGATTGTGTATTTTAGAGATCAGATTATGATTATAGGTATTGCCTAAAAACAATCATTTCAAAATTTTATATTATAATTATTTGATAAGTATATGCTTTATAATCGATAGTTCTCTAACTTAACTTCTATATTCTTTCATAGTAATATAACTTCTATGTTTTTTATTACAATAGGGGTATATAATATAATAGTTAGGTATCGGCGTTGTGAATATTCTGTATAGGTGTAGTTTAATTATCATAAGTTATTATATTACTAATTATCTATTATCTTTAATTATATATATATTATTCTATATATTATCTATATATATCATTAATATTAATGGTATATATATAAATATAATTTAATCTTATAATTAATTATATTATATATATATATATATTATATTAGTATATATTTTTATTATATATAATATATATATAATATATATATATTATTATATATACTATAATATTATATATTTATATATATATATATTTATATTTATATATAAGCAGTCGTGGCTGCAGGATGTTGAGTACGTACTACTTCATTACGAGTAAGATGCGCTGGTTCAAATTACTTATGCCGTATAAGCTTAAAGTGATTGGTATTTTATCTTGAACCTGGGTGAGCATGATAAGAAGTTTTATTAAATATGCTATTAGTATATTATATCTTATATACTGGAAATCACGTTGGTTGTGTAGCTGGATATTTGGTATAGTACGCATAAAGATTTGCAGTATTCTGTGCTACTGTGACTCTCACGCACCGCTCACTAATGGGGATAAAGCACGGTTATATATTGGGAGTTTTGGCGGGTTTTTATACCCACGGCTATTCGCCATAGGCGGGGCTGTTTTAATGACTTACTCCAAATGGAGTCTTATTGGATTGGATAAGGGTTTTGTCGAGGTTGAAACCAAGAGAAGGTCCGACTATAATGTTAGAACGGGAGTAGCGATCTTCTCGGGCAACTATATATAGAGTGAAAGAGCATGTCAGTATACCGGTAATATAGAAGAAATGCCAAAGATTGACGGGGGTTGTAGCGGAGAGTTAGTGGAAGGGAGTTGATAAGATAGAGTGGCAAAACTCATCTTGGTAAGGGAGTGTGTGAGTGGAGTATCCATAGATTTGGGATATCATCGGGAGAACAAATCTTTAGAGAAGCAATCTTGGGCTAGAAGAAATTTGAAGGGCTAGAATAATTTTTGAAGTTTGTTAGAGAAATATATGAATATTCAAATATGATATCAGTATTGTATTTAAGCGAATGAGGTTTGTTTTCAGTCTTTGAGGAAAATGTGGTTGTTAAGATTTGGCTCTGAGTAGAAAGTGAGATGAAATATCTCATATTAGTGTAGCAAGGACTTGTTATTCTTCTGCCTTGATTCAATTTGAATTGTGAGAATCAGAGATTTCTACAAGAACTCTAGCATGAAGTATATAGATGGAGGGTGTTCTGACGTCGTAATGGATGAGGGTGATGAAGTACAAGTGTAGTCTCAAATGAAGTAGAAAAAGAGTATTCGGGATAGAACAGATTGATTGACTATATTTATAGTTACAGGATAGGTAGCGACTAATAAGTTCTAAGACGCTGAAGAATTAACATATAATTCTATAGTATATATATATAATAATATATATTATAATAAATATTTATATATATATATATATATATCTATAATAGTATATATTATATATATATTATATTGTAGTAAGAAGGAATGATATGGAAGCCTCGAGGAGCCGTTTCTACGTATCAGTCACTCGTTTGTCTTCGTTGGTTTGGTTGGTTGGTTATTTTGTTTTTTTGTCAGTTTATTGATGTTGTCTTGTTGCGCCGCGGACATACGCACAAAACCCCCATCTGGTGAGTTTAGGAGCTAAGTCATATTTTTTTTTGCGTTGTTAGTGATAGTTTGGTATGTGTGTTTGTGTTGTGTTGTTGTTGTTGTTGTGTTGTTGTTGTGTTGTGTTGTTGTTGTAGCCTTTTTATTGTTATGTGTTGTTGTTGTTTGTTGTTGTTGTTGTTGTTGCCTGTTGTTGTTGTTTTGTGTTTTGTTGTTGTTTTGTTGTTTTTGTAGGCTTTGGTTTGTTGTTGCTTATTGTTTTTGTTGTTGTTTGTTGCTTGTTTTTGTTGAATAAATCGCACGGTAATATTTATAGTTATATTTACTTATTATATTATTATCATATTATATATTTTATTATCTATATATATATATTATATTATATTATAATATTTAATATTATTCTGAAGTCACTAATTGAGACCATGGACTCGACTAACTGTGTATATATCCATGATTCGCATGAATTCTAATAATTTTGAGTCACAGGAGTCACATGATATTAGGGATGCAAAAATCAGCGCTACCGCTTCTTTCTGATGTATACGATTCATTAATCTAAGATAGAGAAGCAATTTGAACATCTTCAAAGTAAAAATGCGATTTAAAAGAATGAAAGGAATGTAGATGATATATTCACGTTTGGAGTGGAGCATGGTACAGGAAGGGAAACAAGGAGAGAGAGTGTGGACGATGGATTAGTCTGAGTGGTTTTGAGAATAATGGTTGTTTTACGATGTGTTAGAAATATTTTTGAGAGAGAGAGAGAGATGATTTGTTTGAAGATAGCTGGAATTATTGAAAGAGATGATTTGTATTTTAAAAATGTAAATTTAAATTTAATTTTATTGGCATTTTAATCTGGTTTTCGTCTGCAAATTTTAAATTTTCTTTTAAATTTTGGAATTAAATATAAATACAGATAATAAATTAAAAGAAGAAATATGAAAACAAATGGAGAGGTGAAGTGTGTTTTCCAGCATCGTCGTTCATATGAGATTATTATTAATTTCTTCCCACATCTTTTAGAACCCATTCCTTCTATTACATTATTGTTGCATGGTGGATGGATAATGTTACATATTAATATATATAGTGTATTGTGATATGTTAATAATGAAGGTGAATAGTGGGTGAATATTAGTATATATTATATTAGATATGTGTTTTATCTAGCATGTAATATTAAGATTTATTTAGATTGGGAATTTAGTCGTAGCAGAATATTATCATTAAAATGCATAATAATGATATTTATTGAAGGTAATTATTGGTAAAATCTAGTGTATTTTGTGTTAAATCTGCGAGCTATTTAATATATGATGATAGTATAGTATAATTATTTATAATGTTTTAGTTATTTTATGTATTATGTATTTATTATTACTGTATAAGTATTTTTTTTTTTTGTATTTCATATATATTGTTATATCAGAGGGTAGCTAGTGTTTAGTTATGCATAACCAACGAGGGTCAGGTGCCCACGTGTCGGGTGGAGATGTGAGGATCTCTATATGGTTCTGCGCCCGTCTGCTCGGACGGTTAACGAGTACCCCCCTACTAGATTAGGGCGCCGTGAGTGGTGGGTTGTTTTAAATCCCTGTAAAAAAATCGAAAATAAATAGATATTTTTATATCATATATTATTATTATATTATTTTTATATTATATATAATTTATATTAATATATTATATAATATATAATATATATATTAATATAATATATTTATATATTATTATATATTTATAAGTTATATAGTATATATATATTTATAATATATTTATAATATTATATTATATAGTAATATATATTTTTAATTTTCTTTTATTTATAAATATGTTATATATATATCTATATTTTAGTTTAATATTTATATTTATAATTTAATTATAAAGTTGTTATATAATTATTTGTAATATTATAATTTTAAGTATATATATAAATTATATAATATATATATTATATATAAATAAGTTGTATACAGTATTAACTTTTGTTTACTTGAATTTTGATATTTAAATTTATTTTATTTAAATTTAGAAAATTCTAATTTATGAAACCAAATAATTTTTCTTTTGGTCTTTACAAAATGAAAGACATACATCCTTTTTTAAATTAATTTCTAATGCATATATAAAATTGGGGAAAATTTGTTTTCTCTTCGGGCTCCGTTTTTGCCTTTTTGAAATTTTTTTTCTCTCTTTCTTCTTCATAATTTACAAAATAATAACTACTCTGTAGTACTTTTTTATTTATTATTATTGTATACTTATAATATTATATTATAATTATATTATATATATATTATAATATATTTATTAGTATTTATATATATATATATATTTTATATATATATATATATAATATTATATATTAATATATATATAATATATTATATATATATATATATATATTTATATATATATTATATATATATATTATTAATCATATTATCTATATATATATATTTATATATCTTATATGTAAGTGTTAAAGAAAGAAATAGATGAGAAGGTAAAGATCTAACTGGTTCTCTGGGATTGAACCCGCATGTTTGGCTGTGGCATATGCTCGGTGTATATGATGAGGCTCCTCAAACCAAAAAGTTGGATTTCAGAGACATTTTATAGCAGCGAGTGCAAGGCGAGATCAAGGTGTCAGCTGTCTTCTCGTTCTTTATATTTTTAGATTGTAAATGATGGCATGATATCGCATTAGATACATGTAAGAAAGAATATTGAAGGTAAAGAATTACTCTTATAATGGTGATTGAACCAGCTGTGCGGTGAGGAATATCCGGTGTTATGATTGAGCATCCCCACCCAAAGTTGGATTCAAAAATTTAAGCGAGGTTCCGTAGTGAATACAGGTTAGCATGTCCTATATTCTCGTTTTTTATATTTTAGATGTTATTGCTATAATATTTATATAGATGTTAAATGAAAGATTTGAGAAGGTAAGAATTACTGCCCTTCTCGGGTGAACCTGCATTGTTTTGCGCGTGAGGAATGATGCGTGCTATGATGGATTGAGCATCCTCACCAAAGTTGGATTGCAGACAATTATATAAGCAAGCCGAGTTCCGTAGGGTGAGCAGTCACCAGGTGTCCAGATGTCCTATCTTGGTCTTTTTATATTTTTAGATGTAAATATTGCATATAATATATATATATAGTGTTAAAGAAAGAAACACTAATTGAGAAGGGTAAAGATTACGTGCTTCTTGGATTGAACCACCGTGTTGCGGCGTGAGACATACCCGGTTGCTATATCGGTGGTTCACAGAAAGGCTAAGTTAATTCTTACTCTCCATTATGTTCTTTCTTATACATCGTTATATACTGTGGATTATTAGCCATATTTTAACATGCTAAAAATATAAGAGAGGATAGGACAGGCGGACACTGTGATGTCGATTGAAGGGAACTACGGTTGCTTGTTAATTTTGTTCTGAAAACTTTTTTGGGTTGGAGGATGTGCTCAATATAATACCGGCTTATTGTTTCATTGTACTATTTCTCGCAAGCATTTGATGTAGTTAAACACAACCTACTCATAAGCGAATTAGAAAGACTTGGTTCGACTATGGTTCAATACAATGATTTCAGTTCCATATTATCTACGACAATAACGTCTCAATTTCCCAAAGTGTCAGCAGTGTCTATTTTTCAAATCTGTTCAAGTTAGGTCATTCTTCAAATTGCTGACGGTCTGCATCTTACTTCTACGAGAATAAGACCATCTTACGCAAAGTAACAATGAACTGAGAAGCATTATGACGGTAGAGTCAAAAGAGACTCTTGTAAATTAAGAAAACAGTAATCTATAAATGGATATCTTCTCCAAGTTATAGTGTTTTTCGCATGATGATTTCTTTAAAGTACCTAATGTCTTACTCCTAGGGAGCTATCTTATTTATTTTTTTTTCCACAGTGTCTACACCATGGGAGCCTAGTTCAGGGAGGGGTGTTGCTCACTAAAAATTCATCATGCTCAGGTAAATTACAGCAGATGAGACAAGCGAGGTTTAAGTGAGGGGATAAATTTCAAAAGGAACATGATGAGAGAATTCCAGACAGAGTGTGAGAGGAAGAAGGAAAGACGCACGATATCTAATGGGATTTACCAATTATCTAAAAAAATCGTGCGCAGTACAAGCACCTTGTGCTACTGAGGCGCTCGTAATGGGATACCGCGAGTGGTAGAGTTCCTCGAACTACGCTGCGGTACCTATAGAAATAGAGCATTAGTACAAATCGATTGAGAGCCAAGGATAGAAAAGTACGAAAGTTTATAGGCCTTTTGTGGTTTTGATCGCCTGTAAGCCGGGTGGACAGAGCCAGATATGAGATAGTAACTCCATAAATCGCAGAATGAACCCTTGTAGTAGTGGAGTATGCGAGAGGAAAGAAATTCCGCTCCGAAACTCACAGTTCTTTGAGGCCGCTCTAGCAACCGTTGTGATGTGAGGTTTCCAAGAACATTTTTTGTTTATGTTAAGGTATGATGTTTTATTGTCAACAGAGAGACAGAGACTTCGAAGGATAGGAAGTTTATTGGTGTTTTAGAGAGGATATGTATAGGTGAGTTGTAAAGATTGTTTTCAGAAGGTTGAGACGACCAAACCCGGAAATTATACCAGATCAGCGAGAATAAATCGGAAAGATTGAGACGAGGGCAATTCTAGAAGTAAAAGAGGGAGCAGATTGATTGAGTTGAATGAATGAAGGGTCAAGTTCTCGGATATATGATTGAGTTAGAATTGTGCAGTGGAGATATTAATGGAAGTAAAATAAAGTAGGAATAAGAAGAACCTGAGGACAACTTTGACGAAAGGAGAAGGAAGTCAGCTTTTATCCACAGCGATTAGAGCGACTTGGAAGAGTACGACATTAGTAAGCTAAGAGAAGGAGGAAACAAGGAGGGGAGCTTGGAGAGCGGTGGCGCGTGCCTAACCGGTAAATGCTTTGGATGTCAGGCGCCACCACACAAGTCTCCGTATTCTAAGGGGGAAAATAAATCAGTTAAATAGGAAGTATATCAACAGAGACCTCGAGCGCCGAAAGCCTACTGGCGATCGAAGAAGAGAATGAGATCCAGATGGTCTAAGAAGTGAGAGTTAGAAGGGTTTAAAGATCTTCTGAATATATGTGATGAAGTATAGAGGCGATTAGTTGTAATGATCAGAGCGGCTTCCTTTTTTTTGGATAGGTTGGACTGTGGGCGTTCAATCCTGATGAATAGTGTAGTAATGATGACATATATATTGGTTAACGAGGGGAGGGTCAGCATCGACGAACCCTCCTCAAAATCCGGGAGCGAATCATCAGGCCCCCGTCTCTACGTTTCATAGTCTCAGGAAATGCACCGTTAATGTATCAAGGAAGACTAGATGCCTGAGAGAAGTGGAGAAGAGGAATGCAGAATCGTTTTAGGGTTGAGTTAGAGTGAATGAGGCGAGAGATTGGCTTTTTATTGGAGAGTTGCAGCCGAGATCAGATCGAATAAGAGGAGGAAGCACAGATTAGAAGTTTTTAGAGATGTTTGTGGCAAGGGGAAAGATTATCAGTAGGAGAACTAAAGGAGGTTAGCGCATCTTTAGTGACTAAGCCGCTTTGCTCATCGAGAGTTATGTGCACGATTTCTGGCTGATGCAATTCAGCGGAGTGTAGTAGAATGAGAATTTCACCTCCTCGATAACGCAGTCTTAGGCTGAATGCAAATAAGCATTAGATAAGACTATTTTCATAAGATTATAAAAGTTTTAATTCTTGCTTAATTCATACCTCTTTCGTCTTTCAGCTGGGGGTGTGCAAGTGAATATCATTAGCCAGAAAAATATTCATGGTAAGTCAGGCCGAAACACCGTGACGCACAACCCCAGCTATTCATAAATTTGATACGCTAAATTCAAGATATCTACCTTACAGTAGTGTCACTTATTAAGTCAATGGAATAAAGATTTTGTTAAACTGTGTGTTCTGAAGCAAATCTGAGACAACATTATCGTAGCAAACCTTCTACCTAGACAAAGCAAATACCCCTACGAAATGAGTCAGTTTCATTATACAGCATAGATTGTAATGGATAGTCCAAAATGTTCTAGAGTAACATTGGATCTTTTCGTAAAAAAATGATAAAGAGCTTCTTATTATCAAATTTATAGCTTTCTACCCTTCATTAGATTTGTATTTATACAAGAAATGGTAAGTGCTAAGCGATTCTTATTATTGAATTGTTGTATATAGTTTCTCTTTTTACAATGATATGTTGTACAATGTTTGATGTTAGGTATTATTTTTTATTATTATATTATGATTATTAGTTATTATTATTATTTTATTATTATATTCTCTATTATTATAATAGTAATTTTATTTTATAACATTTATTATTTATTATTAAAATAAATTATTCTGATAATTTAGTATTATTATGTAATAAATATTATTATAAGTATTATTATTATTATATTCATTCTTTTATTAATTATTATTTTTATTATTATTATTTTTAATTATTCTTATTTTATTATTATTATTATATTTATTATTATTATTAATTTATTTTATTATTATATTATTTTTAGTATTATTTTATTTATTTGTATTTATATTATTTAACCATTTAAATTTTTTAACTATTATCTATTGATGGTTACTTGTTTAAATTCTTCTAATATTTCTATATTATATTATATATTATTATTATTATTATTATTTTTATATTATTCAATATTATTATTTTCATTATTATTTTCTATTATTATTTATTTTACTTATTTTGAACAAAGTACGTGACGTTTTTGGACGTCCTATATGGGTGTCCTGAATGTTTTTTTCCTTTTATAATCTTTTGTTAGAATAATTTTAAAAAACAGAAACATAAAGAATATTAAGATCTATATTTTCATTTCGTCATGCCTAAAGACGTTCAGCTTATATAATCGTGAACTAATAAGATTTAGAATTTTTATAGCTATTCATAATTTTTTAATCTGTATTTTCTCTTACTAATTATTATTATCATTTCTTCTTGCACGGCTTGTAACTATCTTTGTTCTGCTTTATTTTAATGTATTCTCATTAAAAAAAATATATATATTATTATTATATATATTATATATATATTAATAATAAATATCATAATATATAATTTTAATATATACTATCTATATATTATTATAATATTATATATATATATATATTAAATATATATTATAATATATATATATATATATATTATATATATTTTAATAATATATATATCTATATCTTATATACTATTACATATTTAGTATATTATATATATATTATAATAGTATAAAGATTATATTATATATATATTTATTTTATAATATATGTATATAATTTAGTATTTTTTATAAATTGATGATATAATATATTATATATATATAAATGTACCAGTTTAATAAATAGCTTTTAATATGTAATTATACTGTACTATTATTTATTGGTTGGCCGAGGTGCAATGCGTTGGTGTTTCTATTATGGTAAATCTCATTGAGAGAAATTCCAGAAAAGCTAAAGCTAAGAGAAAATAAAGTGGATGTGGTAAGTGTTCCTGTAGTTGTGGGTAGCTTCTGATGTCTAAGGATTGGATGCTAACGACGACATTGTATACCTACAAATTCTTATGAATCATAAAAAATTTGATTTGATATATATTATATATAATATATATATATATAATATATTATAATATTATATATATAAATATATTTATTTATAAATATATATATTATATTATTATATTATAAATTTAATATTAGATTATATATTATATATATATAAATATATACTATTAATTAATTATATAATATATATAATTATATGATATTATATATTATATAATATTATTATTATTATATTATAATATATATAAATGCCCTTCAGAAGTGGTATTGGCTACTATCATCAGAGGACTAAAAATATAAAGGAGGTTCAAAAGTGTTTTTTGGAGTAGAAAATTAATTTTAAATTAGCATTTTCAATTTGAGATTATCAGAACAGTAAATATTTCTTTTACGATGTCATTTTTCTCCATCAATAATTGGTATCATAACATGTACGACATAAATTTAGAGGAGAGATTTTCATCTCGTCTCTCTCATATTTGTTACTACAGACTGTCTTTGTCTTAGATATGAGGTATAAAATCTGTCCCTATTCATACTTCTCTTGGACTTATCTCCGCGACGTAGTGGCGCCTTCTTTTTTATAGGCTACACGGTAAGATGGTCAGGGAGTTGGCATCGATCACTCTTGCGTCTGATGTACAGGGGTCTTGCTCTGCATGAGTTTGGTAGAGTATTGAGATCAGATCTGTTCGTTGTGGTGAGTCCTTTCTGTTCTGTAATCTCGTTTGTGAACCTTTCTCTCTGTGTTTTGTCAACCTTTTTAATTCTCTTTTTAATTACTCTCTGTGCCTGAGGAATTTGTCTAGGTGGTTGGTGGTTTTTGGTTTATGTTTTATTTCCGCCCATCTTGAAAGATCCCGAAATAGCAGTTCAATGTAAAAAAAAAAAAAAAAAAAAAAAAAAAAAAAAAAAATAAGTGTTTGCTGATTATTAGCTATCATCCAAATGATGGAGTTACATGAAATGGTATAGAATAAATTATCAATGGAAGAAGACATTTAATACTTATCATAGAGGCCGTAAGCAGAAGAGTCCATTAGTTTTTTCAAACCTTACATATTTGCAGAGATGTCATGTATTAAATGAAAGTTGCGATATTTTTTATTCTTGTCCACCTTAGGACCCAGCAGTGAAAATTTAAATTTAAAACATTAACTTTATTCTGAGAAGTTACAGTAATTTTTTTCGTTGTTTTTTTTAGAAATTTTTTGACACATTTGTACTTTATATGTTAGATTTTAAATTTATTGCTATTACATGTTTTATCATATTGTGGTAATATTAACAAATATTATATAGCGTTCCAAATTATTTCTTCTGCCTGAAGATGCTCAGTTCGGAGGGAATTGCAACAATATACAAGTTTTCAACAAAGCTTTTCTACTCGGTTTCACAAGATAGATTTCTTCTTAGTTGAAAGGAAGAATTCTAGAGCGACTCTGAGAGGATAAGTCCGCTTTTCTTGCGATCTCCAGGATGGCTGTAAGCCCTACTTTAGAGTTTTTCGAATTATGGACCTTGAGAAGTGGATTGATTTTTCTTCTGGAGAGTTTAGATGAGTCTTTTCTCTGTGGTGTTTCTTTTAGATCTTTTGAACATTTGTGGTTATTTACTTGTTATTTAAATAGTTTACTGCTTTCTTATTCGTTGTGGCTATTACAAATTATTAATCAGATGATAATATATTTATTTATATAATAAATTAAATAGATATAATAATAATATATACTATAATAATAATATATATATATAATAAAATATAATATTAATATAATATATTTAAATTCCCAGATCATTATTAAATAATTAGATAACATGGAATAATAAAATTATATAATCTGTAGTGGTTGCTTGCATAATAGTAAAAATATAATAATAATAATAATATATAATAATAATAATATATAATAATAAATAATATAATAATAATAATTTAAGTAAACTTAATTAGTAATAATATACCACGATATAATATATAAAAAATAAATCTATTTTTAGTGATAAATAATTTAAATAAAAAATCACTATAGATGAAAATAAAATTCTATAATCTAATATAATATAATTATTACAAATTAAAATAATATATATATATATTATATAAACTCACTATAATTCATTGTATATTATTTAAACATTTTGATTTTTATGTTGCTTTTCAAGCTCCTAATGTACTCTTCTACAGAAAAATTTCTTTAGTATCTTGGAATAATAAAACTACTGATTTCAATTGGGAAGATAAGCAAGAGGAAGGTCTTGAATTTGTAATAAGAAGATTTTTTAACAACAACGACGATTTACTCTTTCCAACAAACAGCCCGTATCCATTAAGTAGCCATGTTCCTGTTTATATTGGAACAGACGGAGAGGTATGTCAGCTAAGGTCCCTTCAATATGTGCGTTTAAAACGTCTTTATTGACCTTTCCAAGTGGCGCTTCGCGGCTTCACAGACGTAGAGTTTTAAGTGATCATATTGAAGGGATTTAATCATTTTATTTTTTGTTCTTACTATATTGAGAGAGATTATTTTGATAGCGAGTTTAATATATAAATTAATTAAACAATATTAAAATGTCTTCCCGTTCCCTATTTTTCTGAAACCTTCTGAAAATTCTTATAATATATTGTAAAAAGTAATAAAGTTAATAAAAAAGAAGAAATATACGATATAGAATCATGGAGTAGTATATTCTTATAGAAACCAAATGAATTAAATTATATTTATATTATATATATATATTATATATATTATATTATAATATATATATAATTATATATATTACTATATTATTATATATATATACATATATATATATATATATATATACTATCATATATTATTATATATCACTATTATATATATAACTATATATATATATCTATATATATATATATATATATATATATATATATATATATATACTATATATATACTAATATATATATTATAATTATAATATACTATATATTAATATATATATATATATATATTATATATCTATATATCTATATATATACTATATTTATATAATATATTATATAATAATATATATATATAAATATATATATATATATATACTATAATAATATATATATATATATCTATATATATATATATAATATACTAATATATATATTATATATATATATAAATATTTATATATATATATATATATATATATATATAATAATATAATATATATTATATAATTGTAGTTAGTTAGTTTGGATATGCTACACATCGGAATCACAATAAGAGACTCTTCGCTTGGCTACTAAGGGCAAGGAACAGCTATATTTCAATTAATATATATATATATATATATTATATATAATATATATATTAACATATATATATATTATATATTATATATATACTATATACTATATATATATATATATACTTATTATTATATACTTATAGGGTGACAGGGCTAGCAAGCCGACCTTTGCTTCTCTGCACTATAAGATCGTGGGACCAAGAATTGGAATTGGCCTAGAAGCCACGATCTTCTGGGAGCTCTGGAGAGAAGAGTCGTCAAAGGTCAAATGGAAGAAGATGCCTCCGTCTTACACTGAACATCGGGCTGAACCTTACCCTGAGAGTATACCACTATTCAAGGGCTATAGGAGGTAGAATGCGCCGAGAAACTAGTTTTCCTAAACGTGCACTAGGACTCAAGAGATTTGGGGCCAGGACGAGAACGAGATTGCTGCGCTCAACTCGACAGGCCCTAAATCCTACCTGGGCAGATGGCAAAAATAATAAAAAGACTAATCAATATAAAAATCGAGAATTATAAAAAAGAAAAAAAAAAAATAATAATACCACTAATAAATATCAATAAATAATAATAAATAATATAAATACTATAACTATATAATACATAAATACATAAATAATAAATAACATAAACATCAATAAATAATAAATAATAAATAATAAATAATAATATCAAATAATAAATAATACATCAATGAATGAACTATCAACCTAATAAATAATAAAGAATAATGTAACAATAATAAATAAATACTAATCATATTAATACATAATATATAATAAATTAAATAAATATAAATCACATAAAATAATAATAATAATAATAAATAATAATAATAATAATCAATAAATATAAATAATCAAATACATAAATACTAATATAAATATCATAAATAATAAATAAATAAATAACTAAATAATCAAATAATCAAATAATAATAATATAAATAATAAATAACCACTAAATAATAATAATAACTAATAAATAATAAATAATATATGTAAAAATTAAACTTTCACTAATGACAAATAAAATACATCAAAATAATCAAATACAAAAAATTAGGAATTAGAAACTTATAAATAAATACACTAATAATAATAATCAAATAATAAATAATAAATAATAAATAATAAATAATAATAATAAAATAACTTATAAATGAATAATATAAATAATAACTAATCCAACAATAAATAATAAATAATGAATAATAACAAAATAATAATAATAAATAATAATAATAACGTATAGCTTAGGAATCTAAAATATATATAAATAAACTAAATCAACTAAATAAATAATAATTTAATAAATAATAATTAATCAAATAATAAATCATAAACTAACAAAACTGTCCGAAACACTAACTTTTATATCAGATAATTAAATAACTAAATAATACGGTAAATATATTTATCAATAATAAATAAATACATATCCTTTCAATACTACATATTAATAATCAATCAATAAATAATAATACTAATTATTAATAATAATACATAATACATAATATAATAATAATAATACTAATACCTCTAATAAACATTATATAAACCATGAATATCGAAGGATAATAATAAATCAATAATCACATCAAATAATATAAAATAATAATAATCATAAATAATAATACTACATAATAATAATACATACCATACATCACATAATAATAAATAACATATAAATATACTAAATACTATTCATATATATCAATACTATATATATACTACTATAATCTACTAATATATACATTATACTATACTCCCCTATATACTTCCTATATATACCCCTATATATATCCACCATCTCATATACTCATATCATCACCCCTACTCATCACCATCACAACTACATATATAATATACCTACTTCTAATACCTTACCCAATAATATACTATATCACAACGCTCGGCAACAGTGGAAGTACTGTCTTATTGCAAGCTGATGATTTTGCAACATCATCTTCTGCAGTTTTGACTGAAAGCAAGGCTACGATAATCTGTTATAAAGTTATCTGCCTTTGTTAGTAACACATCAAAGAACATTTTATATGCTGCCAAACAGGTTCATCTAACGATATTACATCAATAAGACATTCGGTAGAAACATTACAGTATATACTCATATATATATATATATACTACTTATAATACTACTACTACTACTATACCCTTATACTATATATATATAAATATATATATATACTATTATCTATATATATCACTACTCTATACTCATACTATACTATCACCTACTATCTATCCACCACCTATACTATCGGCCAGAGCCTAATACCGACAGGGGGAATCTTATTCATCAATATTACTTATTATTAACTATTACATTATCACTCACCATCACTACACTTTAAACCATTAATAATAATATTTACTATGATTTATTTTATTATTCGGAATCACTTATAATGGTTAGATGTGATTCTTGAAAATCTCAGCTTGAGATAATTGCTTCAACATATTTCCTCAGATGGCATTGATCGTTGGACTGAAGTTTTTCTATCTTGTTGAATTCTCTCATCAATTTCCGAATCTTGGCTTTTAACATACAAATTACTCGACAACTTCTTTTCCCACAGATTCTCTTCTTCTCATTTCACTATGATGCGGCGTTTGATTCGTCTAATGCATGTTTGATCTCGCAATTTTACGTTTTCTTTTCGCAGGGTCAGGATTGTAAACCTCTCTTACTTTACACAGAGTTTCCACGTGATTTTTCTAAAAGGTTCGTCGAATTATAATCGCTAGCCAATCATTGTTGAGAAGACGCTTGTTGTGCATGAAATGAAGTAGAATTGGAGAGGCATTACACAGTTTCCTTTTGACGCAGAAAATAATATAACTATATTATTTTATATTATATTTATATTTGCAGAAATAAATATATATATGTGTAGCCTATATTTTAATATTCATATATATATATATATATATATTATTATATACTTATCTATATAATATATTACTATATATATATATACTATATACTTAGAGAAGAGAGAGACAGAGAGAAGAGAGAGAGAGAGAGTTGCATTAAGCTTATAAACTTTCAAACTATAATACTCAACACCATCCTGCAATCATGTGACGACATGGTATATGTATACATACATATATACGAAATATATATATATATAACCTATATATACTATATATATATATATATATAATATATATAATATATATATATATATATATATATATATATATTATTATATATATATATATATATTACTACTATACTATACATATATTAGTATATATATACATATCAGAAGGACAACGAATAACAATGTTCATGAAAAAAGTTGCAATAACCTTCACGCAATGACACATAGCTTTCTAAATTACACTACGCAGATCCAAGTCCCATAATCCATACGCAACATTACGCGGTGAAAGGCGAGGGTTAATTGTTTTTCGTAAGTTGGAATATTGGATTTCATTCCCAACTCTTTTTTCACCAGACCAATTTGTCTAAGATGCTCTGCCAAGACCGGTGTTTCCATATGGCCACGCCACAGGGGAGCAATTTGTTTTTCAAAGAGAAGGCAATTCGAGAATGAAAGTATATTAACAGGATGAAATTTTTGCATTTTTTAAATCTCTCCCATTTAAGGGCTTGTTACTCGATATATAATTAGAGTGCAATACTAGAAGAATTATTAAAACATGATAAATGCGCATTCATTCTTACCTAGCGCTGGAATTAAACCTCTATCTCTGTTTCAACACAATAAAAATCTGCATTCGTCGTCATTTTATTCATCGCGATCTAGGTGAGATTATATGCTTTTTGTTTCAATTCTTTTGGTGCGCTTTTTTTAAATTTTGTGTAACAGGCACGTTTTTTTTTATATATCCTCACACCATATTGAGAAAGATCAATCAGTAGTAGGCAACCCACATTCCGTTCGTGTTGCCGGTCATTTCTTGACCAACCCACCCCCCCGCGCTTTTTTTTACCTGCCCTTGATTTTTCTTGAGCCAAATTCTTTACTGCGATTGACGCTTTTTGGAACATTGACCTTTTGGGCCTTGACCTTTTGGGCACGCCAAAACTTTCTTGATAACACCAAATTTTTTGGCAAACACTAATTTTTTTTCTGGCAACCCCTAACTCCTTTTTTGGCAACCCTAATTTTCTTTCGGCCGACCTAATCTCTTCTCTGCAACCCTTCTCCGAAGAACGCGGTTGCGCACAACGGCTTGCGAGCAACGCGGTTGGACGTTACCCCAACCCCCCCTAATTTTTTCGACAACCCCTTTGGGTCTTCATGGGCTCAAATTTTTTTGCCCAGGTAATTCTTTTGGCCACCCTTTAGCGGCGCGCTTAAGCCCTATCTTTTGATTAGTCTTTCCTTTTTTGTTCCTTTGACCTTTTCTCCAAAGCTTGCCCGATACCATGGGTTAATTTTGACCCACGGTAATTTTTGTTGTGTCTTCTTTAGGGGCTTAGCCTTTTTGATGTCTTAACCTTGTTTGACATGATATTTCGGCCTTGACCTTGCCAATATCCATGGGTCAATTTTTGGCCCACGCAAATTTTTTGCCCACTCGTGGCCCACCCGTCACATATTTCGCTTCCTAACTTTGAACGCAATGTATGGATCTATCCTACACACACACACAAAACATTAAAACAACACCGACACACACACCACAACACACACACACACACTAAACACACACACACCTTAACACTTATAATAACATTCAACTATGACACTTACACTCCAACCCATCGATACTCTGCACTTACATTTACACTTTATACACAGACCCGTACAAAAAAACCCAAACACCCGGACCACCCCACCAAAAAAATATCCTTTTGGTCTCCAATGGGTCAATTTTGACCCCCCTAATAATTTTCGGCCATCCCTATTTTTCGGCAGACCTATTACAAACACACTGAAAACCCTTTGGTCTTCCAGGGTGCAATTTTTGAGAACCCAAAATTCTTTCGCTCACCCTTTGTATTCTACGGCCTAACTTCTTATGCCTCAGTTTGATGCCCTCAACTTATGGATCGCCCCCACTTTGATGCCTAACTTTAATGCCCCCAGCTTTGGACATGCCATCACTTCTGTTGATGGCTCAACTTCTGATGGCTTCACTTTCTATGGTAACACTTTGATAGGTCGCCTATCTTTGACTGGACCCTATATCTGTTGGTTCAGCTCTTGATGACTCAGATTATAATTGATGGTTCAACTTTGATTCGGATGCCCAACATCACCGTACAGGAGTATCTATAGATGTTCTATTAGTGCTTTCTACTCGCCTACTTCAGACTGAAGCTGCCCAGAGTGAGGTCGCCACGGTGAGTGCCAGTGCGTTGCCAATGAAGTGTCCCAATGAGTGCCAGGTAGTGCAATGAGCTGCCAAGTGAGTGCCACAATAGTGCCAAGCCATGCAGTGCCACATACGTGCCAACTGAGTGCCACTTTTTTCAAACTTTTCCTAGCCTCCCCTGAGCCTAGAATAGCCTAATATGCGGTGCTCCTACCCCTAGGTAGCATAGGTTCGAGGAATCGATTGGTTGTATATACACATCTGGCTAGAATGCTTCCTACTATATGAGCTTAGTATTTTTAATAACACTTATAGAGCCACTTCAACCAACTCAGCCCATAGAACTATACACATCAGCCCATCATACACTATACACTCACCACGCACAGGTACACTTACACTATACACTCACACATCGAAGCTCATTTTCGGCTTGCTCATCTTTGCATGACCTGCCCATTTTGATGAGAGTCATCTTGAATACCACCCCCTATATTGATGATTATTTTGAAGACTCATCTTTTGTCTACCTCCTCTAGATCATAAGCTGCCCACCAAGCCGCAGCATGATCCCACTCCGCGCGAAGGCTGACAAAACCGCACCCGCAGGTGCGGACGTCCGCCGCGTCCCCGCCCCGCGCGGGCGCCCGCGGCGCAATATTCCCCCCCGTCCGCGTGCGCCCCGCAGGCGCCATATTTCCGAGTACCAGCCCGCGCGTGCGCACCCCGCCAGGCGGCAATATTCCGCACGAATAAAAAATATATTATACTATATAACCACGAGTCATTCATTTTTATTTTCACATACTTAACACAATCTTTTTATTAAAAACAATTTCGCGAACCTAAAACTGTAACTCATTACAGACATCTTTTAATATTTTACTTAATACTTTTCTAATTTATAAATTTTTAAAAATTGTAATGTAAGCAGAAAAAAAACCAGAGTGTCTGTTATATAAAATTCTTTATTTTACTAACAATTGTACGAATTTTATTCAAAACACATTACACATAATACATACCCTTAAAGCAGTAATCAGCCCTAAATCAATAGAGCGTGTCTACCCTAACACAGTTGAAGGGATTCAGTATGCTTTTGTTTTAACTGCTTTCATAGCTTTAACTCAATGTTTTACCTGTTTAAAACTCATATGTTTTACTAGCTTTAACTCATATGTTTTACTGCTTCTAATCACATATTTATTAACATTACTCAATACCTTAAAGCAGTAAATCAGTAAATCAATAGAGGTGTTACCTAACACCATTAGCGGATATAGTTAATGCTTTTGCTTTAAACTAGACTTTCTGCTTTACTCGTGTTTATAACTGTTTAACATCATATGTTTTACTGCTTTTAACTCATACACATATTTATTAAATTACATACCTAAAAGCAGTACAATACAGTAAATCAACTAGAGGTGTTTACATAAGCATAAAAGGGGTTCAGTAATGCTCTTATGTTTTTACCTGACTTTAACTGCTTTAACTCATGTTTTCACACTGCTTTACACTCACTAATATTTATATAACACTTCATCCTTAAAGCAGCTAAATCAAGTAAATCAATAGAGATGCTACAATAGCACCAAGGGGATTAGTATGCTTTTTGTTATTACTGTTTTATGCATTTAGACTCATGTTTATACTAGCTTTAACTCATAGATGCTTTCTACTGCTTTAACTCATATTACTTTTATTAACATCTACATACCTTACAACGCAGTAAATCAGTTATCAATAGAGGTGATGATAACACCAAGGAGGGATTTAGTATCGCTTTTGTTTTTCCCTGCTTTACTGCTCTTAACTATGTTTTAAACTGCTTTAACTCATGTTTTACTGCTTTTAACTCATATGGTTTCTGCTTTAAAGCTCATATGTTTTACTGCGGCTTTCACTCATATAATTTATTAACATTATGTTTTTTATTTTGCTTTTAAATACTTTTTTATTTAATTTTTTATTATTTTCTATTTGTTTTTATTATTATTTAATCACTTGTATTCCTTTTTAATGTATTATTTATTTATTATACTTAGTGTTATTTACTTTCTGCCCTAATGTTATTATTATTTAGAACACACATACTCACACACACGCACACACACTCCCACACCACCCACACACACACCAACGCCACACCACTCCACCCCCGCACACACACATCATCACACCCACACACTTACACTTATACACACACACACAAACTATGCCACTTATACACACATTCACTATGACACTTACATTTACAGATAGACACCACACACTCACACACAACACACACACACACACACACACACACTCCCCCTCCACTTACACCACACACACTTACACTTATACGCACATTCACTATGACACTCACATCCCACACATTCACTATGACACTACATTTACGCCATCAGACAGATACACTTACACTTACTCTCACACACACACCACACCATCTACCACACAAACTAGATTTTACTATTACACACACAGATTTCTTACACACACACTATTTACTTACCACAAAACTCATTATTCCCAACGCAACTCTCTGAACAACCTCAGACAACACACACGACCACCAACACCCACACACACCGCACACTCACCTTACCACACATCTCACTTATTATTTATTTAAAAACACTTGTTATGTTTTAATTAAACTGTCATCCTTTTATGATATCATCGGAAGTAAATATACACTAAAAATTATTATAAATTCTACAACTACTCCTAATAATAAAATCAGTCATATATCTCTGAACCAACGCATTATCTTTGAACAAAGAATTTTATTATTAACTGTTAATACTTATTTGTTATAAATTATTATAAACTATAAAATTTAAATAACTTTTAACTAAACATTTTAATGAAATTTCTATTTAAAAACAATTAGTTTTTTCGTACCTTAAAGCAATAAATATCAGTAAACTCAGCTAAGGTCAGACCCCCTAGCACCCCTCTAACACCAAGCTCCAATGCCACGTTTTGTTCTATGACTTTACTGGCTTTAACATCATCTTAGCCTGTAATATGTAATAAATAACAAAATCAGTTCTTCTCTGCTAACATAATACAATGTATTTTATTAAAATCTTCTCTAAGTTCTTATTTAAAAATAACATTATTCCACTCTACATTTATACTCTATCTCGCCTCATGATTAACCTAAAAATTCTCAACACGTTTTTTAAATAAATTCGGATTCTTCTATTATTTATTATTATTATTATTACCTCTATATACACTTGACAAATCCATATCACGAGAAAACACAACAAACCGCACTCCTTACAGATACAACGAAACTGACCCTCTCTCTTCGGCCATTTTGTTTATCCTAACTTTAGGCCTAAATTTAGGATATCTCTTCTTTGTAGGCCCCGAGGGCGATTATAGGCTAAATTCCAGGCTCAAAATATATTTCAACTGTCTCTTTTCTGTAAAATGTGGTGCAACAACTACGTTAGGCCTAAATTTTAGCCTAAATTTAGGATAAGCCCTTTTGTATCCCAGGCTGATTTTAAGCCTAATAACCAGGTCAAAAAGGCAATTCCCAGTATAAACAGAATCCATTGTTATTATCTATTATTTTTTAATAAAAATATTTCAAACTGAAACATGCTGCTGGATCGGTAAGATCCTTTAAACAGGTAAGAAAGGATGTTTTTCTCTACCTTGCTTGATTGGGTCGGAGTAATCCTTACTTCTAATAATGACTCGTATGTGATACTGGTGAGATCTTTTTATCGTTTATTTGAAAATTAACCTTTGTTTCTTCTAAGACTTGTATTTGAGGCAGGGTCGTGTTATTTACATTATCTTTTAAGGACCCCAACTCATTTTACAAATCATAGTCATTTTAGCTGTTAAGCGGTGCACAAGTTATCTGATTGTATTAAAAGGTGTTTTATTTTTTACTAAGTGTATATCAATATTTATAATAAATATTACCATTGAGGAAATCACATTAACTCTAAATTTCCACTAGAATAAGACTAACTAATATAATTCACTAGATTTTATAGTGATATCCACGTAAAGCAACGCAAGAGCCGCCCGCAAGCGCGACCACGTTTGCGGACACCGACGCCCATGAAACCCGCGGCGTATATTACTAACGCCGGTCGCGCGAAATATGGAGCGTGATTGGTATTTCAAAGTGGTCAGGGCCATACCATCTAGAAGGTTGAATATTTCTTTGGAACACCGTCCATTCAGTAATGTACTATCACTTAGTTTGTGTACTCGTATCAAGCGTATATTTACCGAAACGCTTATACATGTGTTCAAGCGATTAGTTTATTTAACAGTCCTGGTATACCACGTGTTCTTTTTACAAAGCAAGGGAGATATCTCTCCGAATGGTTGCCCGAATTGCATACAAACCATCTGAATATAGAAGAGCTATAACTTACATACTTCGACTGAATTTTGAAGTAATACATGATATGATACAACACTGGAAATCCATAAAGAGAAATTACGGTTTTGTCACAATGAGGGAACAAGCTTTATTATGCAGTACCCACTTGTGTATTTAATTAATTCAATATTAGTTAATTATGTAATAATATTTTTAGATAAACAACTTTTTTTTATAACTTATACATAGAGAAAGATTAAAACGCGTAAGACATAACCTTGAAAAGGAGGGAATAGGCATAACCTTCTATACCATTAACTCTACTCGTTATATAGGCTGTACACTTCTAAGGCATATAAAACTTGTTTTACCATTCCTTAACGTAAATAAGCTCTTAAAGCGCAATACCACACCAAGAGGAACATGGCCTACGCCGTCAAGCCCGACGAGTTATTTGTTCTATTCTCCTCAACGCGATTATAACTTTGGATATAAACTAAACACAACTCGCTTTCTACGCACAAACCAAACCTGTTTCTTTCCAAACAAACAAAAACTCGTTTTTCACAGGAAACCCTTACCAAGTTGAACATGGTAATTTCTTCTACTAAATTACAATTACAAATTGTTCACCGTAAGAAAACTAAAATGAATCAGGAGACTTCATAATCTACCGCGCAAAACGATATCACCTTATGACAAAATACACAAACCCCAATGATGATAATCGCAAAGTTCATACAACCGGCGTCATCCAACAACTAACAGAAAATATTTTCGCCGACCCGCGTAGCTAATACTTACGACCACCGGCCGGGTCATCATACCGCGATCGGTTCGCAACGGGTTCAGCGCCTTGCGCGGGCGCTCTTAGCGTTTTTGCTTTACGTGATCCTCTATACAATCTAGTGACACTTATACTTATAATCTATTTGTGAACATTAAATTATTACCTCAATGTAAGCTATTTATTATAAATATGATATACACGTTAGTCAAAATAAAACACCTTCTTAATACAAATCAGAAATAAACTATGTGCAACCACTTAACGCTAAAATGATTATGATTTTAAAATGAGTTGGGCTCTAAAAGTAAGATAATATCACTGCTCAAATACAAGTTTAAAGAACAAAGTCTACATCTTTCAAACAACAACGCATAAAACATATTCTCGACAACTCACATACCGAGGTCATATCAGAGATAAAAGCGATTACTCCGACCAATCAACATAAGGAAACATTTCCCTCCTACATGCTTAAAAGGATCTATACCGATCCAGCATGTGTTTCAGTCTTAGAAAATATATTTAATAAAAATAACATAATAAATAACAATGATTCTTGTCTATACATGAATTACCTTTTGACCTGGTATTAGGCCTTAAATCAGCCTGGGACTACAAAAAGGCTTATACTAAATTTAGGCCTAAATTTAGCGCCTAACGTAGTTATTGACACCACATTTTACAGAAAACGGACCCACGTTATGAATATACTCTTTGACACTGGAATTTCCAGGCCTAAATCGCCGCCCCGGGCTACAAAAGCCGATTAATCCTACAAATTCTTAGGCATCATAACGATAGTTATCTTCAACACATTTAACAGCGCAGACGGTCTCAGTTTCGTATCTGTAAGGAAGTGCGCATTATTGTGTATTTTTTCCGTGAATGGATCTGTCAATAGTATATAAGATATAAATAATAATCTAATAATTATAATAATAATCACGAATCTATTTCAAAAAAAACTTTGAAAAATATTTTTAGTTAACACCGAGCGAATAATATAAATGTAAGTGAATAATTGTTTTTTTTTAAATCACGAACTCTCGAAAAGATTTTCCCAATCAACAGAGCATCTAGTGGAAACTAGGTTAGTTTACTATTCTTGTTTATATTATTATACCTTTCTACACTCGCGCTCAAAGATGATGTAAAGCGTCAGTCACATAGAAATAGAACGTGGCAATACGACTTGCGTGTAGACGGGGTGCTAGGGCTGTCCCCCTTACTGATTTACCATGATAATTATTGCTTTAAGGCTACGTAAAAATATACTGTCTTTCTACTAAAATTTCATCAAAATTTTAGTAAAAGTTATTTTCAAACTCTGAATAGTTAATCACACATTTACCATAAACAAAAAGCTAACATTAACAGTTATAATAAAATTCTTTTGTCTCAACAGATAATGATTGATTTTTTAGAAGTTTTAAGAAACTTTCTAAAATAATTTTAGTTATATTTGAATGATAATATAAATGTACGTGTTTAATTAAAAACAAAAATGTTTAATAAATTATAATAGTTATATGTGTAAGTGAGTGTGCGGTGTGTGCACGTGTGTGTCTGTTGTGGGTGTGGTAAGTAAAATCTGTGTCGTAGAGTGTAAGTAAACTCTGTTGTGTGTAAGCTAAATCTGTGTGTGTGTAGGTAAACTCTGTGTGTCAGTAAAGCCTAAAATCTTACTGTTTGAGTATACGTGTAGTGTTGTGTATAAGTTGTAATATGTACCAGTGTCTATGGGTAAATTGTAAGATGTCATAGTGAAATGTGTGCTGTAAGTGTCAATACCGTGAACCTGTGTGGTATAGTGTAAGTGTGGTGACTGTGTGTATGTGTTGTGCTATGTGTGTGCTGTCGCTGTGTGTGTGTGTGTTGTGACCGGCAATTGTGATATAAGTTCGTAAAATGTTAAGTGTCATAGTGGAATCGTGTGTCAATAAGTGTATAGTGAATGTGATGATATAAGTGTACATAGTCAGAACTGTGTGTATAAGTGTAAGCTGTGTGTGTTGTGTCGGTGCGCTGTGCTGTGCCTGTGCGTGCACTGTCCGTGATCCGTGTGATATCGTGGTGTGGTGTGTTCTAAACTATAATAACAATCAGGCACTGAAGTAAATACACTAACGTATAATAATAAAAATCAAAATAAAATAATAAAAATATAAAAATACTAATCAATAACAAATAAAAATAATAAATAAAATAAATAACACCAGTACTTAAAACAAAATAAACATATGTTACTAAATTTATCGCGAGTGAAATGCCAGTAAACCAATATTGAGTTAAAGCACGTAAAAACTAATGAGTTCAAGCAGTAAAACATTAGATATAGCAGTAAAACATGAGTTACAGCAGTAAAAAGCAGTAAAACAAAGCAATACTAATCCCCTTCGTGTTAGGTCACACCTCTATTGATTACTGATCTTACCTAGCATCATTAACCGGTTGTAATGTTAATAACATATACTGAGTTAAAGGCAGTTAAACCACATATGAGTTACACAGCAGTAAACACATCGCAAGTTCAAAGCCAGTAAAACACGTAAAACAACAGCATATCTAATCCCTTCGCGTGCTATGTAAGCATCTCAATATCTGATTTACTGGATTTACTGCTTTAAGGTATGTAATCTTAATCCAACTATAAATGCAGTTAAACGCAGTAAAACATTGGAGTCTCCACGCAGTACAAACATGAGTTAAGCAGTAAGCAGTACACAAAAAGCATACTAACCCCTTTTTGCTATGTAACACCTGATTTACTGACTTACTGATTTTACTGCTTTAAGGTATCGCCTAATCTTTAATACCAGCC
>JABUQX010042226.1:0-17500 GCA_015478945.1 Trachelipus rathkii
CGCAGATGACTGAAAGACACATCACACCCAGAGAGGCTGAATGAGCACAGCACACCGCAAGCTGAGGCTGAAAAGCACAGCACACCCCAGCAGTGGTCGAATGGCATCAGCACACCCAGCAGAGGCTGAATAAGAACAGCACACCCAGCAGAGGCTGAATGAGCCTAGCACACCCCAGCAGAGCTGAAAGACACTGCACACCCGCAGAGGCTTAATGAGCACAGCACAGCCCCAGCAGAGGCTGAAGAGCACAGCACACCCTAGCAGAGCTGATGAGCACCAGCACAGTTAGCAGAGGCGAAAGAGCACAGCACAGCCTCCAACGAGAACTGAATGCACGCACACCTGCATACGGCTTAATGACACAGCACAACTCCAATAGGCTGAATGAGCACAGCACACCCTGCAGAGGCTGAATGAGCAAAGCACACCCTAGCAGAGGCTTAAAGAGCACAGCACCCAGCAGAGGCTGAATGAGCACAGCACAACCCAGCAGAGGCTGAATGAGCACAGCACACCCCAGCAGAGGCTGAAAGAGCACAGCAACACCCCAGCAGAGGCTGAGAGAGCACAGCACACCCCAGCATTAGCTGTCAAGCAAGCACACTTCCCACAGACTGCCTGAATGAGCATAGCCAAACCATCATTAGAGCTGAATATGAGCACAGCACACCCAGAGGAGGCTAAATGAGCACAGCATCAAGCAAGGTTGAAAGAGCAACAGCACACCCAGCAGAGGTTGAAATAGCACAGCACCCTAATACACACGCAGAGTCTGAAAGCAGCACAGCACCCCCTCATAAGCTAGAGCACAGAACTCCAGAAGAGGCTGAATAGCACCAGCACATCCCAGCAGAGCTGAAAGAGCACAGCACACTCCCACAGAGCTGAAAGAACAAGCACAGCATATTCCAGCAGAGGCTGAAAGAGCTACAGCACACCCCAGCAGACGCTGAATGAGCACAGCACACAACCAGAGGCTGAAAGAGCACAGCAACCCCAGCAGAGGCGAAATAGCACAGCACAACCCAGCAGAGGCTGAAATAGCACAGCAACACCCCAGCAAGGGCTGAAAGAGCACAGCACACCTCAACGAATGGAAGAGAACCGTAGACGGCTCCAGCCCATTAGGCTGAAGAGCACAGCACATCCCAACAGATGCTCGAATGAGCATAGCACACGCTCACTTAGAGGCTGAAAGAGCACATGCCACTCAGCAGAGCTAAGCATCAGCAACACCACAAGCAGACGGTTGAAAGAGCCAAGCACACCCACAGAGGTTGAAATAGCAAGCACCCCAGTCAGAGGCTGGAAAGAAGCAACAAGCACATCCCCTGCAATAGCTAGAGCACAGCACTACCCCAGCAGAGCTGAAATAGCACAGCACATCCCAGCAGAGCCTGAAAGACAACAGCACACCCCAGCAGAGCTGAAAGAGCACAGCACACCCAGCAGAGGCTGAACGAGCACAGCTACAATTCAGCAGAGGCTGAAAGAGCACAGCACACCCCAGCAGAGGCTGAATGAGCACAGCTCACCCAGCAGTGGCTGAAAGAGCACAGCACACCCATAGCAGAGGATGAATGAGCCAGCAACACCCCAGAAGGCGTGAATGAGCAAGCACACCCCTCAAAGCTGAATGAGCTAGCATCACTTCATCAGCAGCCTGAACGCAGAGCACAAGCCACACGTCCCAGCCGAGGCTTAAGAGCACCAGCACACCGCCATCATAGCTTGAATAGCATAGCACACGCTAGCAGAGGCTGAAAGCACAGCACACCCCAGTAAAGCTAAAAGAGCACAGCACACCCCAGCAGAGCTCTGAAAAGAGCACAGCACACTCCCAGCAAAGGCTGAAAGAGCACAGCACACCCCCAGCAGAGCTTGAAAGAGCACAGCACACAAGCCAGGCAGAGGCTGACATGAGCACGCATAATCCCATCAGAGGCTAAAGATCAACAGCACACGCCCAGGCGAGGCTAATGAGCAAAGCACACGCCCAGCAGAGGCTGAAAGAGCAAAGCACAACCCAGCAGAGGCTGAGAGCACAGCAACCCAGCAGAGGCTGAATGAGCACAGCACACCCCAGCAGAGGCTGAATGAGCACAGCACACCCCAGCAGAGGCTGAAAGAGCACAGCACACCCCAGCAGAGGCTGAATGAGCCAGCTCACCCAGGAGAGGCTGAAAGAGCACAGCACACCCCAGCAAGCTAAATGAAGCACCAGCACACCCTCAGCAGAGGTGAAAGAGCACCAGCACACCCCAACAGAGGCTAAATGAGCACAGCTCACCCCAGTAGAGGCTGAAAGAGCACAGCACACACCAGCAGAGGCTGATTGAGCACAGCACACCCCAGCAGAAGCTGAAAGAGCACAGCACACCCCAGCAGAGGCTGGAAGAGAACAGCAACAACCCGCAGCAGAGGCTGAAGAGCACAGCACACCCACCTCCAGCAGAGGCTGAATGAGCGCAGAACACTTCAGAAAGCCTGAAAGAGCACAGCACACCCCAGCAGAGGCCCAATGAGTACAGCACACCCCAGCATAGGCTGAATGAGCCACAGCAACACCCTCAGCAAAGGGCTGAATGAGCGTAGCACACTCAGCAGAGCCTGAAAGTCAACAGCACTACCCCAGCAGAAGGCTTAATGACGCACAGCAAACCCCAGGCAATAGGCTGAATGGCCAGCACATCCCTATGCAGAGTTTGAATGAGCAAGCACAATCCCCACTAAAGGCTAAAAGAGCACAGCACACCCCAGCAGAGGCTGAATGAGCACAGCACACCCCAGCAGAGGCTGAATGAGCACAGCACACCCCAGCAGAGGCTGAAAGAGCACAGCCCACACCCCGCAAGAGGCGAAGAGCAATAGCACACCCCAGCAAGGTTGACAGAAGCACAGCACACACGCAGCAGCTGCTGAATGAGCATAGCAAACCTCATCAGAGCTGAAAGAGCAAGATCACACCAGCAGAGGCTAGAGTACAGGCACATCCCCATGCAGAGGCTGAAGCAGCAACAGCACATCACCAGGCAGAGGCGATAGAGCACCAGCACAACCAGCAGAGGCTGATTGAGCACAGCACACCCAGCCAAACGGAAGGCACAGAACACCCCAGCAGAGGCTGAATGAGCACAGCACACCCCAGCAGAAGCTGAAAGAGCACAGCACACCCCAGCAGAGGCTAAATGAGCACAGCTCACCCCAGTAGAGGCTGAAAGAGCACAGCACACACCAGCAGAGGCTGATTGAGCACAGCACACCCAGCAGAACTGAAAGAGCCACAGCCACACACCGCAGAGCCAATGAGTCAGCACACCCCGCATAGGCCTTGAATGACATGCACACGCTAGCAGAGGCTGCCATTAGCACAGCACAGCCCCAGCGAAACGAAAGACACAGATACAACCCCGCAGATGCTTAATGAGCACAGCACACCCCAGAATAGGCTGAATAGACAAGTCACAACCCTAGCTAAGGTTTATGAGCAACAGCACAACCCCAGTAAGGCTAAAGAGCACAGCACACCACAAAAGTCGAAAAGAGCAATCAGCACACCCCAGCAAGGCTGAAGGGACACGCAGAAACCAAAAAGAGGCTGAAAGAGCACAGCACACCCCAGCAGATGCTGAATGAGCACAGCACACCCCATCAGAGGCTGAAAGAGCAGAGCACACCCCAGCAAGACAGCACAGCACAACCCCAAGTCAGAGGCTGAAAGAGCACAGCACACCCCAGAAGAGGCTGAATGAGCACAGCACACCCACTGCAGAGGCTGAAAGAGCACAGCACACCCCAAGCAGAGGCTGAATGAGCAAACAGAACACAACAGCAGAGGCTAAAGAGCACAGCACACCCTACAAGGCTTAAAAGAGCACAGCACACCCCAGCGAGGCGACCAGAGAGCACAGCACACCCAGCAGTGGCTAAATGAGCACAACCAGCAGAGGCTGAAAAAGCACAGCAAACCCCAGCAGAGGCTGAATGGCGTAGCACACTCAGCATAGGCCTGAAAGAGCACTGCAAACACTACATGCAGTAGGCTTAATGAGTCACAGCATACCCCAGCATAGCTGATAATGAAGCACGACAACATCCCTAGCAAAAGGCTGAATGAGCACAGCACAGTTCAGCAGAGGCTGAATGAGCCCAGCACACCCAGCAGAGGCTGAATGGCACAGCACACCCTGCTAGGCTTAAATGAGCACAGCACTACCCCAAGAATATGGCTTGAATTGAGCAAGCACAACCCTAGCAGAGCTGAATGACAAAGCACACCGCTAGGCAGAGGCTAAGAGCGACATAGCAACAACCCCCAGCAAGGCTGAAAAAGAGCACATGCAACAACCTCAGCAGAGGCTGAAGAGCACAGCACAACCCCATCAAGGCTGAAAGAGCACAGCCACACCCCAAGCAGAGGCTGCCACAGAGCACACCCACACCCCAGCAAGGCTGAATAACACAGCACACCCCAGAATAGGCTGAATGAGCACAGCACAAACCCTAGCAGCAGGCTGAATGAGCAAAAAGCACCCTAGCAGAGCCTTAATAGAGCACAGCAACACCCCAGCATAGGCTGAATGAGCACAGCAAACAACCAGCAAGCCTGAATGGCAACGCACCCCCCATCAGTAGGCTGAAAAGCATACAGCACACCAGCAGCAACGGCTGAAAGAAGCACAGCACCACCCAGCATAGGCTGTAGAGCACAGCACAGAACCCCAAACAGATGCTGAATGAGCCATAGCACACTCATTAGAGGCTGAAAGAGCAACAGCACACCCCAGCAGAGCTAGACGCACAGCACAACACAAACAGGGTTAAAAGAGCACAAGCAACACCCGCAGCAAGGTTGATATAAGCACAGCAGCCCTAGATGAGGCCTGAAAGAGCACAGCACACACCTGAAGAGCTAGAGCACAGCACACACTCCCCAAGAAGATGCGAAATGAGCACAGCACATCCCCACTCAGCAGGAGGCTGAAAAGAGAGCACTAGCACCAACGGCGAAGGAGGGCGAAAAAAGTCACAGCACAATTCAGCAAGAGGCTGAAAGAGCACAGCACACCAGAAAGCTGAATTAGCACAGCACACCCCAGCAGAGGCTGAATGAGCAGACAGCACACCCCAGCAGAGCGAGAGCACAGCACACTCCAGCAGAAGCTGAAAGAGCAAAGCACACCCCAGCAGAGGCTTATGAGCACAGCACACCCGAGCAGAGGCTGAATGAGCAGCACACCTCAGAAGAGGGTGAATGAGCAGAGCACACCCCAAAAAGGCTAAAAGAGCAACAGCACACCCCAATCAGCAGGCATGACATGAACACAGCACACCCCAGCATAAAGAGGCTGAATGAGCCACATGCATACCCAGCATAGGCTGATATGGAGCACAGACAACCCCAGCAGATACTGAAATGAGCATTCACACTCTCATCAGAGTGCTGAAAGAGCACAGCACTCCCACGCAGAGCTAAGAGACAGCAACACCCTAGCAAGAGGCTGAATGAGCACTAGCATACCCGCAGCAAGGCCTGAATAGCACAGCCACAGCTCCACAGATACTTGAATAGCATAGCACACCTCATCAGAGCTGAAAGAGCACAGCACGTCCCAGCAGAGCTAGAGTAACAGCACAGCCCAAGCAGAGGCTGAATGAAGACACAGCCACACCCAGCAGAGGCTGAATGAGACAGCACGACACCCCAGCAAGAGGCTAACAAGAGGCACACGCACCACCCAGAAGCTGAATAAGCACATGCACACCCCAGCAAGGGGAATGAGCACAGCACACCCAGCAGAGGCTGAAAGAGCAAGCACACCCAGCAGTAGTCTGAATTAGGCAGCAGTCACACAACAGGCAGAGATGCTAAAGAGCACAGCACACCTTAGCAAAGGCTGAAAGAGCACAGCACAGCACACCCCAGCAGAACTGAAAGAGCACAGCACACCTCAGCAGGAGGCTTAATGAGTCACAGCACATCCCACAGAGCTGAATAGCACAGCACCCCCAGCCAGTGCTGAATGGCACAGCACACTCCAGCAAGAGGCTGAAAAAGCACAGCACACCCCAGCAGAGGCTGAATAGCACAGCACACCCCCCAGCAGAGGCTAAAAGAGCACTGCACACCCCACAGAAGGCCTTAATGAGACAGCATAACCCAGCATAGGCTGAAATGAAGCACAGCCACTACCTAGCAGAGGCCTGAACTGAGCACAGCAAGTTTCAGCAGAGGTCAGAAAAGCATCACAGCACACCCCAGCAGAGCTGAATGAGCACAGCACACCTCTGAAGAGGCTTATTGAGCACAGCACACCCCAGAATAGCTGAATGAGCACAGCACACCCTATGCAGAGGCTAAATGAGCAAAGCACACCCTAGCCAGAAGGCTTTAAGAGCACAAGCCCCCCCAGCAGAGCTGAATGATCACAGCACAACCAGGCAGAGGCTGAATGAGCAACAGCACACCCCATCAGAGTCCTGAAAGAGCACAGCACACCCCAAACAGAGGCTGAAATGAGCACAGCCACTCCCAGCATTAGGCTGTAATGAGCAACAGCACACCCCAACAGAATGCTGAATGACATAGCACACCTCAATTAGAGGTCTAAAAGAGCACAGCACACCCCAGCAGAGCTAGAGCAGAGCACACCACCAGCAAAGGTTAAAAGAGCACAGCACAACCCAACAGAGGCTGAAATAGCACAGCCACCCCCTCCAGCAGAGGCTGAAAGAGCTCAGTCACACCCCTGCAGACTAGAGCACAGCAACACCTCCAGAAGAGCTGAATGAGCACAGCACATCCCAGCAGTGGCTGAAAGAGCACAGCACACACCGCAGAGGCTGAAAGAGCACAGCACAGCTCCCAGCACGAGCTGAATAAGCACAGCCACCCCAAGCAGAGCTGAAAGGAAGCTACAGCAAATTCCAGCAAGATGCTGAAAGAGCAATCACACCCAAAGTCAGATGGCTTGATGAGCACAGCACACCGCCAGCAGGCTGTAATAGCACGCACCAACCCAGCAGAGCTGATAAGCACAGCACACGCCCAGCAGAGCTTGAATGAGCACAGCACAACCCGCAGCAGAGGCTGAATGAGCTAGCACACTCCAGCAGAGCCTGAAAGAGCACGTCACACCCCAGCAGAGGCTGAATGAGCACAGCGAACCAAAGCAGAGGCTGAATGAAACAAGCACACCCTACGAAAGGGCCTGAATGAGCACAGCACACCCCAGTAAAGGCTAAAAGAGCACAGCCAGCCCCACAAGAGGCTGATTGAGCACAGCAACAATCCCCGACAAATTACTGACAGGAGCATAGCACACCTGCATCATAGGCAGGTCGATGCACAGCACGTCCTTGCCAGGCGGGAGTGAAGCCACACCCCAAGCAAGAGCGAAAGAGCACAGCACACATACGATAGTCCAGGCAGAGCTGAATAGCAAACAGCAACATCCCCACAGAGGCTAAAAGAGCACACCAACCGAAATCAACTATCTAAAACTATACGTACATCTATCTACTACAGTATTACAGTTCGTTTATATTATATATTTAGGTAATTATCTTGTGCCATTGAGTTCAGATAGGAAAAAACCATCTTCCATCAGACTATCCCCAGCAGAGCTGACATAACTACAGCCAACACCCAGCAGCCAGGTGATGCCATCGACATCGAGATGGTTGTTTGGCTCATCGAGCGCCAGGACATCCCAATCGCCCACCAGCAGCGAGGCGAGGCGCCACCCGACGGCGCCTGCCCGAAAGCAAGAGGCGGATCTAGATCAAAGCACCATAATCCCTTTAAGAAGAACACTTGGCCTGAAAAAGCCACAGCACGACAACATCAGATGAGACTAGAAAGTCAGTCAACTAGCACCATACACCAGCCAGAGTCTAAGAAGAGAACCAGACAAAAAACTTCCCATCTGAGGCTGGAAAGAGCACAGCACTTACCCCAGCAGTGGGCTGAATGCACATGCACATCCCAGCAGGAATGCTTGAAATTAGCACAGCACATACACCAGCAAGGCTGAATTGAGCGTAAGCACTACTCCAGCTGGAGCCTGAAGTGCATCTGCCACTCCTAGCAAGGAGGCTTAATGAGTCACAAGCATGACCCACAGACTGGAATGAGCCAAGACAAGCAATACCCTAGCAGTACGGCTGAATGAGCACAGCACAGTTCAGCAGAGGCAGAAAGAGCATTCAGCATCTACCCCAGCAAGAGGCTGAATAGCACAGCACACCTTAGCATAGGCTTAATGAAGCACAGCCACACACCAGAATAAGGCTGAAATGAGGCACAGCACACCTAGCAAGGCTGAATGACCAAGCACACGGCCTACTGCAGAGGCTTAAAAGAGCACAGCACAGCCTCCATCAGACGCCGATCGTGATGCCATCAGCACCAACCCAGCAGGGCTGTAATGAAGCACAGCACACGCATCAGTAGGCTGAAATATGAGCACAGTATTAACCCCTACAGAGGTCCTGAAGATGCACAGCACACCCCAGCATATCTATATAAGCAACCAGCACACTCCGCACAGATATGCTTGCATGAGATTAAGCACGTACCTCATTAGTAGGCTGAAAGAGCTGACAGCAACTACCCCAGCAGAGCGTTAGAGCACAGCACGAAAGACCACAGAGGTTAAAGAGCACATCACAACCCTAGCAGATGGCGTGAAAAGAGCACAGCACAGTCCCCTGCAGAGCTAGAGCACAGCACACCAAAGAAGAGGCTGAATGAGCACAGCACATCCAGCAGAGGCTGAATAGAGCACGCAGCAACACCCCAGCAGTGAAGGCTGAAAGTGCACGCACTAAGTTCAAGCAGAGTCTGAAGAGCACAGCACTCCCATTTTGCAGAGGCTGAATAGTCACAGCACACCCCATCCCAGCAGAGGCTGAAGGAGCAGAGCACACCCCAGCAGCAGGCTACATGCAACCAGCACACCCAGCAGAGGCTAATGAGCACAGCACACCCAGCATAGGCTTAAAATGAGCACAGCTCCACCCCAGTAGAGCCCTGAACAGAAGCACAGCACACAGGCCACAGCAGAGGCCAATGAGCACAGCCACAACTAATGCAGAGCCTGAAAGAGCACAGCACAACCCGCAGCAGAGGCTTAATGAGTAGAGAGCACACCCCAGAATATGGCCCTGAGAATGAGCCACTCGCACAACGCTAGCAGAGGCTGCATTAGAACAGCAACATCCACCAGCAGAAGCTCGAATGAGAACAGCACACGCCAGCAAGAAGCTGAAGAAGCACAGCACACAACAGCAGATGGCGGAGAGAAAAGGCACAACCCAGCAAGGCTGAAAGAGGCGACAGCACAACCACCAGATGCTGAATGAAGCCAGCACACCACAATCAGAGCTCTAGAGCACTGCATCAGCCCCAGAACGAGGCTAAGAGCACAGCAGAACACCCAATCGCAGAGGCTGAAAGAGTCACAGTCAACAACCTAGCAGAGGTTGAATGAAGCACACAACACCACAGCAGAGGCTGAAAGAGCACTAGCACACCCCAGCAGAGGCTGAATGAGCAAACGCACACCCCAGCGAGATGCGTGAAGACACAGCACACCCCAGCAGGAGGCTGAAGGAGCACATGCACACCCAGCAGAGACTTGTAAGAGCAACACAGCAGCACCCCAGCAGAGCCTGGCAATGATGGCACAAGCACACCCACACAGAGCTGAAAGAGCACAGCACAGCAGCAAGGCGAAAGAGCACTGCACAGTTCCAGGCAGAGGCTGATGACCCACAGCTCACATCTCCAAGTATAGCTGAAAGGCACAGCACACACATGCAGAGGCTGAAATGACCCAACACCCCCAGCAGAGCTGAAAGAGCACAGCACACACCAGCAGAGGCCTAATGAGCACAGCACACTTCAGCAGAGCCTGAAAGCGCACAGCACACCCAGCAGAGTGCTTAATGATAGAGCCCACCGCCAGCATAGTCTAAGAGCAACAGCACACCCTAGAATAGGCTGAATGAGCCAAAGCACCAGGAGGCTGAATGAGCATAGAACACCCTAGCAGAGGCTTGGAAGGAACAGCAACACCCCCAGCAGAGCTTGAAAGAGCACAGCACACCTCAGCCGATGCTGAATCGAGCACAGCGACACCTTCAGAGGCTTGAAATAAGCACAGCACACCAGCAGAGCTAAAGCACAGCACACCACATGCAGAGGTTGAAAAATGAGCACATGCATCACCAGCAGAGGCATGAAATAGCACAGCACACCTCCAGCAAGAGGCATGAGAATAGAGCACAGCAAGACCCTGCAAGAGCTAGAGCACAGCATCACACCCAAAGAGGCTGAATGGAGACCAAAGCACATCCAACATGCAGAGAGGAACTGAACGAGCACAGCACATCACCCCACGCACTCACAAGCAGAACAGCACTTCAACCAAACACAGACGCTCAACAGCACATCTAGCTTTACAAACCCACACACGCCATCGCACACGCAAAAACCCAAACTATATGCGCCCACACCTAATATCTCACAGATTCTGAATAAAGGACCACAGCACACACACCAAAAGCAGAAGGCTGAATATGAGCATCCAGTCAGACAGCCAACGAGCACACGCGGCTCAGAAAATCAGAGCACAACGCAACTAATCTACGCCAGAGGCTTAGAATGAAGCACAGCACACACTAGACAAGTAAGGCTGCATGAACCAGCACAGCCCAAGCAAGGCTGAATGAGCTATGAGCACACTCCACGCAGAGCCTGAAAAGAGCATACAGCAATCACCCGCAGCAGAGACTGAAGGAGAAAGCACCCTCACAATAAGGCTGAAAGAGCACAGCACGCCCGCAGATGCTGAATGAGCACAGCACACCCAGGCAGAGGCTGATGAGCAAGCACACCACAGCAAGGCTGAAATGAGCACAGCATACCCATAAATTGCAATACGAGCTGAAACGAGCAACGAGCGAAACCACTAGCACGGACGCTAAGAATGACCACAGCACTCAAAGCCAGAGGAAACTGAAAAGCAGCACACACATCACAAAGCAGTGACGGCATGCACCTGAATGCACACAACTCAACCAGTGCCAGTCAGGCTGAATGAGCACAGCACACACCCAGCAGAGGCTGAATGAGCACAGCATACCCCAGCAGAAGCTGAAAGAGCACAGCACACCCAGGCAGAGGCTGAATGAGCACAGCACAGCCAATCAGGGCTGAAAGAGCAAAGCACACACCTCAAGCAGAACTAGAGCACGAGAGCACACCGCAAACCACGAGGCTAAAAGTATCTTACAAAGCACAGGCACAGCAGGAAGGCTGAATGAGCCACAGCCACACCTATGTCAAGTTGCTACACACAGAGCACAGCACACCCCAGCAGAGGCTGAATGAGCAAGCACACCCCAGCAGAGCTGAATGAGCACAGCTCACCCAACAGAGGCTAGAATGGTACCACAGCACACACGCGCAGTTAAGGCTAAAAGAGCACAAGCACACCCCAGAAGAGGCTGAATGACCACAGCCCACCCAGCAGAGCTGAATGAGCACAGCACACACCATCAGAGGCTGAAATAGCACAGCACACCCCAGCAGAGACTGAAGAGCACAGCACACCCTCAGCATAGGCTGATAAGAGCACGCACACCCAAAAGATGCTGAAATGCAGTCACAGCAACCCAAACAGCCAGAGCCTGAAGAATCACAGCACAAAGCCCCCAGCAAAGGATCTGAAATAAGCACATCAATTCCCCCAGCAGGAAACTGCGAAAGAATCACGCACACCCAAGGCTGACGCTGATATATGAGCCACAAGCACACCAAAGCAAGAGATCGAAAGAACGCCACAGCACATCAAGAGAGGCGAATGAAGCACAGCCAGCACCACCCAGGACAGAGGCTCGAATGAGCACAGCACACCCCGCAGAGGCCTGAATGAGCCACAGCAATATACCCCAACTAGAAAGCTGAAAGAGCAACAGCACACCCAGGCAGAGCTAATGAGCACGAAAAAAAAAAAGCACAGACCCATCAGTAGGCTGAAAGAGCAAAAGCACACCTCCGCAGAGCTAGAGCAGAGCAACATCCCCAAGCGAGGCTAAAACAGCACAGCACACCCACAGAGCTGAATGAGCCACAGCACACCCCAGCAAGAGGCTGAAAGAGCAAGCTCGCCCAGCAGAGGCTTAATGAGCACAGCACACTCCCAGCAGAGCTGAAATGAAGCAGCCACCCCAGCAAGGCTTGTAAGAGCACAGCAACACCGCTCAGTAGAGGCTGAATGAGCACAGCACACCAGGCAGAGGCTGAAGAGCACAGCACACCCCCAACAGAGGCTAAAAGAGCACAGCACACCCCAGGCAGAGGCTGAATGACACAGCTCACCCCAGTAGAGTCTGAAAGAGCACAGCACATCCCCAGCAGAGCTTGAATGACCACAGCACACCCCAGCAGAGCTGAAGAGCACAGCAACACCCCAAGCAGAAGGGCTGAATGACACAGCTCACGACCAGTAGACGCTTGAAAGAGCCACAGCCACACACAGAAGAGGCTCAATGAGTCACAGCACACTTCAGCAGAAACTGAAAAGAAGCAACGGCCACCTCCAGCAGAGGCTTAATGATAGAGCAACACCCCAGCATAGGCTCGAAGAGCACTGCACACGCTAGCAAGTGCATTAGCACAGCACACCAAGGCAGAGGCTGATGAGCACAGCACACCCCAGCAAAGCTGCAGCACAGCACACCCCCTACAGCAGGCTAGAAGAAACAGCACAACCAGCAGAGGCTGAAAAGAGCACGAGAACAGCCCAGAATGCTGAATGAGCACACACACCCATCAGGAGCTTAAAGAGCACGCACACCTCTGAAAAGCTAGAGCACAGCACACCCCCAGCGAAGGCTGAAAGAGCACAGCACACCCAGCACAGTGCTGAAATGAGCACAGCAGAACACCTAAAGCAGAAGGCTGGAGAAGAGCAACAGCAAACCCCAGCATGGCTGAATGGCACACACACCGCTAGAGGCTGAAAAGTGCACACAACCCCAAGCAGAGGCTGAATGAGCGTAGCACACTCCAGCAGAGCCTGAAAGAGCACTGCACACCCCAGCAGAGGCTTAATGAGCACAGCATACCCCAGCATAGGCTGAATGAGCACATCACGCCCCAATCCAAGGCGAAAAAGTGCACAAGCACAGTTCAGCATAGCAGAATAGAGCACAGCAAAACCTCAGCAGAGGCTGATGAGCACAGCACACCCCTTCATAGTGCTTAATGAAGTACAAGCACACACCCAGAATAGGCTGAGATGAGCACAGCACACCCTAGCAGAGGCTTGAATGAGCAAAGCACACCCTAGCAGATGCTTAAAGAGCACAGCACAATCCCAGCAGAGGCTGAATGACACAGCACACCAGCAGACGGCCTGAATGACACAGCCCACCCCATCCGAGGCCTGAAAGAGCACACCACCACAGAAGCTGAAGAGAGCACAGCACCACCAGGCATATCAGGCTGTAAGAGCTGACATGCACACTCCAACAGATGCTGAATGAGCAATGTAGCACACGCTCTTAGAGGCTGATAAGAGCACATGCAAAACACCACCAGCAGAGCTAGAGCACCGCCCCCACAATTAGAGGTTGAGGCACATGCACACCCCACAGAGGTGTTGATAATAGCACAGACACCCTAGCTGTAGGCTGAAAGAGCACAGCACACGCCTGCAGAGGCTGAGCACAGCACACCCAGAAGAGGCTGAATGTAGCACAGCAACAATCCAGCAGAGGCTGGAAAGCGCCAGCACACCCCAGCAGAGGCTGACAGAGCACAGCACAATTCAGCCAGAGGCTGAACAGAGCACAGCACACCCTCTAAGCATGAGTGCTGATATGAGCACAGCACACCCCAGCAGAGCTCGACAGAGCAACAGCACACCCAGCAGAGGATGAATGAGCACAGCACACCCAGCAGAGCTGAATGAACACAGCACACCCAGCAGAGCTGAATGAGCTAGCACACTCCAGCAGAGCCTGAAAGAGCACAGCACACACCCAGCAGAGGCTTAAATGGAGTCAAGCACACCCCAGCATAGGCTGAATGAGCAGAGCACTCAACCCTAAGCAAGAAGGCTGAATAGCAAGCAACCCCAGTATAAGGCTAAAAGAGGCACAGCAACACAGCCATGCAGAGGCTGAATAGCACAGCACACAGACAGCAGTATACTGAATGAGCACAGCACACCCCACAAGAGGCTGAAAGAGCACAGCACGTCCCGCAGAGCTAGAGTACAACGCACACCCAAATGCAGTGGCTGAAAGAGGCACAGCCACACCGCAGCAGAGGCTGATGAGCACAGCTACAGCCCCAGCAGAGGTAAAAAGAGCACACCACACCCAAGCAGGGCTGAATGAGCACAGCACACCCCAGCAGAGGGTGAATGAGCACGCACACCCCAGCAGAGGCTTGAAGAGAACAGCACAACCCAGCCAGTCAGAGGCTGAATTAGCACAGCACACAACAGCAGATCTTAAAGAAGCACAGCAACACTTTACAAGCTTTAAAGAGCACAGCTACACAACAGCAAGACTGAAGAGCACAGCACACCCCCAGCAGAGCTGAAAGAAAGCACAGCACACACCCAGCAAGAGGCTGAAAGAGCACAGCACACCCCAGCAGTGGCTGAAAGGGCAATGCACAACCCAGCAGAGGCTGAAAAGACAGCATCACCCCAGCTAGAGCTGAATGAGCGTAGCCACTCCAGCAAGAGCCTTAAAAGAGCACTGCACACCCCAGGCAGAGGCTTAATGAGCAACAGCATACCCCAGCATAGGCTGAATGAGCCACAGCACACCCTAGCAGAGCTAGATAGAGCACAGCACATCCTCAGCAGAGCCTGAAGAGCACAGCTCGCCCCAGCAGAGGCAGAAAGAGCACAAGCACACCCAGCAGAGGCGAATGAGCACAGCAACCCCAGCAGAGCTGAATGACACAGCACACCCCAGCAGAGGCTGAAAGAAGCAAGCTCGCCCCAGCAGAGGTGAAAGATGCACAGCACACCCACTGAGCTGAATGAGCACAGCACACCCCCAGCAGAGCTGAAAGAGCACAGCAAACCTCAGCAGAGGCTGAATGAGCACAGCACACCCCACAGATGCTGAAAGAGCACAGCACACCCAGCAGAGGCAGAAAAGAACACAGCACACCCAGGCAGGAGGCTGATACCACAGTCACCCAGTAGAGCCCTGAAAGAGCACAGCACACCCCAGCTAAGGCTAAAAGAGCCAGCAACCCCAGCAAGGCTGAAAGAGCACAGCAAACACCCCCAGCAGAGGCTGAATGAGCACAGCTCACCCCGCGAAGGTGAAAGAGCACAGCACACACCAGCAGCGCTCAATGAGCAACAGCACACCCAGCAGAGGCTGAACGAGCACAGCACACCCCAGCAGAGAGGCTTAATGAGTAGAGCACACCCCAGCATAGCTGAATGAAGCACTGCACAGCTAGCAGAGCTGCATTAGCAAGCACACCACCAGCAGAGGCCTGAAATGAGCACTAGCACAGACAACTCCAGCAGAAGCTGAAGAGCACAGCACACCCCAGCAGAGCTGAATGAGCACAGCTCACCACCCAAGCAGAGAGCTGAGGAGCACAGCACAACCAGCAGATGCTGACATGATGCACAGCACACTCCCATCAGAGGCTGAAAAGCAACAGCAACCTCCAGAGAAGCTAGAGCACAGCAACACCCCAAGCAAGGCTGAAAGAGCACAGCACACCTAGGCAGAGGCTGAATGAGCACATCTCACCACAGCAGAGGCTGAAAGAGCACAGCACACCCCAGCAGAGGCTGAATGAGCACAGCACACCCCAGCAGAAGCTGAAAGAGCACAGCTCGCCCCAGCAGATGCTGAAAGAGCACAGCACACCCCAGCAGAGGCTGAATGAGCACAGCACACCCCAGCAGAGGCTGAAAGAGCACAGCACACCCAGCAGAGGCTGAAAGAGCACAGCACACCCCAGCAGAGGCTGAAAGAGCACAGCACACCCCAGCAGAGGCTGAAAGAGCACAGCACACCTAGGCAGAGGTGTTTAAAAAGTTTAGAGATGCTTAAAAAGTTTAGAGATGTTTATAAAGTTTAAAGATCTTCAAAAAGTGTAGAGATTTTAAAAATATTTGACTTTTACAAGGTTAGAGGTGTTTCAAAAATTTATATATGTTTAAAAGGTTTAGAGTTGTTTACAAAGTTTAGAGATGTATAAAATTATAGATGTGTTTAAAAAATTTTGATGTTTAAAATGCTTAGAGATGTGTAAAAAGTTTAGAGATGATTAAAAATTTAGAGGTGTTTAAATAGTTTAGAGTTATTAAAAAGCTTAGAGAAGTTTAAAAAGTTTAGAGAGGTTTTAAAAGTTTGGAGCTGTTCAATAATTTTAAGTGTTTAAAAAGTTAAAAGATATTTAAAACGTTTAGTGGTGTTTAAAATGTTAAGAGGTTTTTAAAAAGTTTAGAGGTGTTTAATAAGTTTAGGGATGTTTAAAAATTTTAGAGGTGTTTAAAAAGGTTTAAAGATGTTCAAAAAGTGTAGAAATGTTTAAAATTTTTAAAGAAACTTAAAAGGTTTAGAGGTATTTAAAAACTTATAGATGATTAAAAAGTTTAGAGATGTTTAAAAAGAAGAGCTGTATAAAAAGTTTAGATATGTTTAAAAACTACACTTTTTAAGCATTCTTAAACTTTTTAAACATCTCTAAACTTTTTAGACACCTTTAAACTTTTTAAACATCTCTAAACTTTTTAAACATGTCTAAACTTTTTAAGCATTTCGAAACTTTTTCGCATCTCTAAACTTTTCAAACACCTCCCTAAACAGTTTAAACATCTCTAAACTTTTGAATCGTCTCTAAGCTTTTTACAAATATCTAAACGTTTTATACATCTCTAAACTTTATAAAAATCTTTTTAGTTTTTTAACATCTCTAAACTTTTAAAACACATCAAAACTTTTTAAACATTTCTAATCTTTTTAAACATTTAAAAAATTTTTAAACATCTCTGAACTTTTCGAACACCTAAACTTTTTAAACTTCTAGAAACTTTTTAAACATTTCTAAACTTTTTAAACGTTTCTTATCTTTTTAAACACCTTAAAGTTTTTTAAACATTTAAGGGGACCCTATACTTGGTCAACCCTTACTTTTTAGGGTAAAAATAAAAAATTTCACTATTTTTGGTTATTACTTTAATTATTAGAAAATTTCCTCCTCTACATCATGGTGTAATTTTTGTTTCGAAATTCTGAAAGGTTTTTGAGATACAGGATATTTTTTATAGGGGTGTAAAACTAAAAAATTTAATTTCCAGGTTCGACATTGTAATTCAACTTTCCAGGATCTTTCTAGGTTTTATTCACATTTTAAAATATATTAAACTTTTCCTTTTCACAAACACAACCTAAGATCAGGCTCTTTCTCAATCATATAAATGTAGTCAGA
>JABUQX010042226.1:22500-34908 GCA_015478945.1 Trachelipus rathkii
TAAACTTTTTAAAAACCTCTAAAGCTTTTGAACATCTAAAAACTTTTTAAATTTTTCAAAACTCTTTAAATATCTCTAAACTTTTTAAACATTCCTAAAGTTTTTAAACATCTCTAAACTTTTTAAACGTCCAAAAACTATTTACACATCTCTAAACATTTTAAACGCCACAAAGGTTTTTAAACATATATAAACTTTTTAAACAACTCATAACTTTTTAAACAACTCTAAACTTTTTAAACATCTATAAACTTTTTAAACACCTCTAAAACTTTTAAACGTCTCTAAACATTTTAAACATTTCTTAACTTTTTAAACATCTCCAAACTTTTTAAAAATCTCTAAACCTTTTTAAACACCTATAAACTTGTTAAACACCTTTAAACTTTTTAAACGCCTCTAAAGTTTTAAAACATCTCTAAACTTTTTAAACATCTCTAAACTTTTTAAAATTTCTAAATTTTTAAACATCTATTAACTTTTTAAACACCTCTAAATCTTTTAAACGTTTCTAAACTTCTCTAAACTTTTTGAACATTTCTATTTTTTTTAAACATCTCTAAACTTTTTAAATGGCTCTAAACTATTTATCCATCTCTAAACATTTTAAACATCTCAAAAGTTTTTAAACATCATTAAACTACAAGAACTTCATAGAAAATTTTTAAACACTTCTAAACTTACAAGTTGAATTAAAAATTTAAAGCTAGCGATCGATTTTTTATGTTATATACACAGATACAAAGATGCCAGTAACTTTTAAACTTGAGCTCATGCCAACAGAAATAGATTTAGTAAAAAGTTCCTTAATGTCTAGTGAATAAAATGGTGTTATCCATATATCTGTGTCATAAATGAAATTGTAGTATTTACATGTTGAATTAAAAATGTAAAGCTAGCGATCGATTTTTTGTTATATTCACAGATACAAAGATGCCAGTAACTTTTAAACTTGAGCTCATGCCAACAGAAAAAAATTTAGGGAAAAATTCCTTAATGTCTAGTGAATAAAATGGTGCTATCTATAAATCTGTATCATAACTGAAATTGTAGTATTTACAAGTTGAATTAAAAATTTAAAGCTAGCGATCGATTTTTTATGTTATATACACAGATACAAAGATGCCAGTAACTTTTAAACTTTAGCTTATGCCATCAGAAAAATAATTTACGGAAAAATTCCCTAATGTCTAGTGAATAAAATGGTGCTATTTATAAATCTGTATCATAAATGAAATTGTAGTATTTCAAGTTGAATTAAAAATTTAAAGCTAGCGATCGATTTTTTATGTTATATACACAGATACAAAGATGCCATTAACTTTTAAACTTGAGCTCATGCCAACAGAAAAAGATTTAGTGAAAAGTTCCTTAATGTCTATTGAATAAAATGGTGCTATCCATATATCTGTATCATAAGTGAAATTGTAGTATTTACAAGTTGAATTAAAAATTTAAAGCTAGCGATCGATTTTTTGTTATATACACAGATACAAAGATGCCAGTAACTTTTAAACTTGAGCTCATGCCAACAGAAAAAGATTTAGTAAAAATTATTTAACGCCTAGTGAAGAAAATGGTGCTATTTAAATATCTGTATCACAATTGAAGTTGTAGTATTTACAAGTTGAACTAAAAATTTAAAGTATTAGCAAGTTGAATAAAAAATTTACCAACGCATCGATCGATTTTTTTGTTTTTTCCTTCTAAAATCATTACGTCATGAGATATGGAGGTGAAGTTGGAGAATTGGGGAAGTTAGGGGGTAATAGATATTGCTTTCACATAAAATCCACCTTAGCTGCACTGTGGGCTCAGTGGGGGGAAGTTTGTGGTAGAATTTACCAACGTCTACCGTTTATATTTTTTTTCTGTGGTATATTTTTCGACCAGATCACCCTTCTGTATGCGTTGTGGTGTTTAGTGTAGTGATATTAGAGTGTTTGGGCACCCGACGCACGGCGTGCGGTGCGGTGCGTGGTGCGCTTATTTTGATGCGGTACGCTGTGCGGTATGGAGACTTTTCATATCTTTTTAAAGACTTCATAACTTTTTAGAGACTTCATATATTTTTGGAGACTTCAAATCTTTTTGGATACTTCATAACTTTTTAGAGACTTCATATCTTTTTGGAGACTTCATAACTTTTTGGAGACTTCATAACTTTTTATAGACTTCATATCTTTTTGGAGAACTTCATATCTTTTTTGAGATTTCCTAACTTTTTAGAGACTTCATATCTTTTTGGAGACTTCATATCTTTTTAGAGTTTTCATATCTTTTTGGAGACTTCATAACTTTTTAGAGACTTCATATCTTTTTTGGGACTTCATATCTTTTTGGAGACTTCATAACTTTTTAGAGACCATATCTTTTTGGAGACTTCATATCTTTTGGGAGACTTCATAACTTTTTAGAGACATATCTTTTTGGAGACTTCATATCTTTTTGGAGACCATATCTTTTTGGAGACTTCATAACTTTTTAGACTTCATATCTTTTTGAAGACTTCATATCTTTTTGGAGACTTCATAACTTTTTAGAGACTTCATATCTTTTTGGAGACTTCATATCTTTTTATAGACTTCATATCTTTTTGGAGACTTCATAACTTTTTGGAGACTTCATATCTTTTTGGAGACTTCATATCTTTTTGGAGACTTCATAACTTTTTAGAGACTTCATATCTTTTTGGAGACATTTATATCTCTTTGGAGACTTTATATCTTTTTGGAGACTTCATATCTTTTTTGAGACTTCATATCTTTTAGGAGACTTCATAACTTTTTAGAGACTTCATATCTTTTTAGAGACTTCATATCTTTTTGGAGACTTCATATCTTTTTGGAGACTTCATATCTTTTTTTAGACTTCATAGCTTTTTAGAGACTTCATATCTTTTTGGAGACTTCATATCTTTTTTGAGACTTCATATCTTTTTGGAGACTTCATAACTTTTAGAGACTTCATATCTTTTTGAAGACATCATATCTTTTTGGAGACTTCATATCTTTTTGGAGCCCTCATATCTTTTTGGAGACTTTATAATTTTTTAGAGACTTCATAACTTTTTAGAGACTTCAAATCTTTTTGGAGACTTCATATCTTTTTGGAGACTTCATAACTTTTGAGAGACTTCCTATCTTTTTGGAGACTTCCTATCTTTTTGGAGACTTCATATCTTTTTGGAGACTTCATATATTTTTGGAGACTTCATAACTTTTTAGAGACTTCTATCCTTTTTTGGAGACTTCAAATATCTTTTTGGAGACCTTCATATCCTTTTTAAGAGACTTTCCCTATCTTTTTGGAGACTTCATAGCTTTTTCAGGAACCATCATCTTTTTTGGAGACTTCATATCTTTTTGGTGACTTCATATCTTTTTGGAAGATTTCATAACTTTTTTAGAGACTTCATATCTTTTTTTGAGACTTCATATCTTTTTGGCGACTTCAAAACTTTTTAGAGACTTCATATCTTTTTGGAGACTTTATATCTTTTTAGAGACTTTCATATCTTTTTGGAGACTTCATAACTTTTTAGAGACTTCATATCTTTTTAGAGACTTCATATCTTTTTGGAGACTTCATAACTTTTTAGAGACTTCATATCTTTTTGGAGACTTCATATCTTTTTGGAGACTTCATAACTTTTTAAAGTTGAGATTTCATTCTTTTTAGAGACCTTCATACTCTTTTTGGGAGAACTTCATAATCTTTTTGGAGACCTTCATATCTTTTGGAGACTTCATAACTTTTTAGAGACCATATCTTTTTGGAGACTTCATATCTTTTTGGAGACTTCATAACTTTTTAGAGACTTATATCTTTTTGGAGACTTCATATCTTTTTGGAGACCATATCTTTTTGGAGACTTCATAACTTTTTAGACTTCATATCTTTTTGAAGACTTCATATCTTTTTGGAGACTTCATAACTTTTAAGAGACTTCATATCTTTTTGGAGACTTCATATCTTTTATAGACTTCATATTTTTTTTGGAGACTTCATATTCTTTTTGGAGACTTTCATATCTTTCTTGGAGACTTCATATCTTTTTGAGACTTCATAACTTTTTAGAGACTTCCTATCTTTTTGGAAGACTTCATATCTTTTGGGAGACTTTATATCTTTTTGGAGACTTCATATCTTTTTTGAGACTTCATATCTTTTAGGAGACTTTATAACTTTTTAGAGACTTCATATCTTTTTAGAGACTTCATATCTTTTTGAAGACTTCATATCTTTTTTGAGACTTCATATCTTTTTGGAGACTTCATAACTTTTAGAGACTTCATATCTTTTTGAAGACATCATATCTTTTTGGAGACTTCATATCTTTTTGGAGCCTTCATATCTTTTTGGAGACTTTATAATTTTTTAGAGACTTCATAACTTTTTAAAGACTTCAAATCTTTTTGGAGACTTCATATCTTTTTGGAGACTTCATAACTTTTTGAGACTTCATATCTTTTTTGGAGACTTCATATCTTTTTGGAGACTTCATATCTTTTTGGAGACTTCATATCTTTTTGGAGACTTCATATCTTTTTGGAGACTTCATATCTTTTTAGAGACTTTATATCTTTTTGGAGACTTCATAGCTTTTTAGAGACCATATCTTTTTCGAGACTTCATATCTTTTTGGAGACTTCATATCTTTTTGGAGACTATAACTTTTTAGAGACTTCATATCTTTTTGGAGACTTCATATCTTTTTGGAGACTTCATATCTTTTTGGAGACCATAACTTTTTAGAAACTTCATATCTTTTTGGAGACTTCATAATTTTTAGAGACTTCATATCTTTTTGGAGACTTCATAACTTTTTGAAGACTTCATAACTTTTTAGAGACTTCATATCTTTTTGGAGACTTCATATCTTTTCGGAGACTTCATATCTTTTTGGAGACTTCATATCTTTTTGGAGACTTCATAACTTTTTAGAGACTTCATATCTTTTTTGAGACTTCATATCTTTTTGGAGACTTCATAACTTTTAGAGACTTCATATCTTTTTGAAGACATCATATCTTTTTGGAGACTTCATATCTTTTTGGAGCCTTCATATCTTTTTGGAGACTTTATAATTTTTTATAGAGATTTCATAACTTTTTAGAGACTTCAAATCTTTTTGGAGACTTCATATCTTTTTGGAGACTTCATAACTTTTTAGAGACTTCATATCTTTTTGGAGACTTCATATCTTTTTGGAGACTTCATATCTTTTTGGAGACTTCATAACTTTTTGGAGACTTCATATCTTTTTGGAGACTTCATAACTTTTTAGAGACTTCATATCTTTTTAGAGACTTTATATCTTTTTGGAGACTTCATATCTTTTTAGAGACTTCATATCTTTTTGGAGACTTCATAACTTTTTAGAGACTTCATATCTTTTTGGAGACTTCATATCTTTTGGAGACTTCATAACTTTTTGGAGACTTCATAACTTTTTTCGGTTTTCACATCTTTTCGAGACTTCTTATCCTTTTTGGAGACCTCATATCTTTTTTGGAGACTTTCCATATCTTCTTTGGAGACTTCATATTTTTTTAGAGACTTCATGATCTTTTTAGAGACTTTATATCTTTTTGGAGAATTCATATCTTTTTAGAGACTTCATATCTTTTTTGGAGACTTCATATCTTTTTTCAGAGACTTCATTTTTTTTTTTTGGAGACTTCATATCTTTTTGGAGACTTCATATCTTTTTGGAGACTTCATAATCTTTTTTGGAGTACTTTCATAACTTTTTAGAACTTCATATTTTTTGGAGATTCATATCTTTTTTGGAGACTTCATATCTTTTTGGAGACTTTCATATCTTTTTGGAGCTTCATAACTTTTTAGAGACTTCATATCTTTTTGGAGACCTTCAATATCTTTTTGGAGACTTCATATCTTTTTGGAGACTTCATATCTTTTTAGAGACTTCATATCTTTTTAGAGACTTCATATCTTTTTGGAGACTTCATAACTTTTTAGAGACTTCATATATATCTTTTTTGAGACTTCATATCTTTTTGGGAACTTCATATCTTTTTGGAGACTTCAATATCTTTTTGGAACCAGACATCATATCTTTTTTGGAGACTTCATTATCTTTTTTTGGGAAGCCTTCATATCTTTTTGGAGACTTTATAATTTTTTATAGAGACTTCATAACTTTTTAGAGACTTCAAATCTTTTTGGAGACTTCATATCTTTTTGGAGACTTCATATCTTTAGAGACTTCATAACTTTTTGAGACTTCATATCTTTCTTTTTGGAGACTTCATCTCTTTTTTGGAGACTTTCATATCTTTTTGGAGACCTTATAATAACTTTTTGAGACTTCATATCTTTTTTGGAGACTTTCATGATTTTTTGGAAGGACTCATAACTTTTTTCTAGAGACTTCATATCTTTTTTGGAGAACTTCATATTTTTTGGAGACTTTCATATCTTTTTGGAGAGCTTCAATATCTTTTTTGGAGACTTCATAACTTTTTGAGACTTCATATCTTTTTGGAGACTTCATATCTTTTTGGAGACTTCATATCTTTTTGGAAACTTCTTATCTTTTTGGAGACTTCATAACTTTTTTTGGAGACTTCATAACTTTTTAGAGACTTCATATCTTTTTGGAGACTTCATAACTTTTTAGAGACTTCATATCTTTTTGGAGACTTCATATCTTTTTGGAGACTTCATAACTTTTTGAGAAAGACTTCATATCTTTTTGGAGACTTCATATCTTTTTGGAGACTTCATATCTTTTTGGAGACTTTATCTTTTTGGAGACATCATAACTTTTTAGAGACTTCATATTTTTCTGGAGACTTTATATCTTTTTGGAGACCATATCTTTTTGGAGACTTCATATCTTTTTGGAGACCTCATAACTTTTCAGACTTCATATCTTTTTGGAGACTTTATATCTTTTTGGAGACTTCATATCTTTTTGGAGACTTCATAACTTTTTAGAGACTTCATATCTTTTTGGAGACTTCATATCTTTTTGGAGACCATAACTTTTTGGAGACTTCATACCTTTTTAGAGACTTCATATCTTTTTGGAGACTTCATATCTTTTTGGAGACTTCATATCTTTTTAGAGACCATATCTTTTTGGAGACTTCATAGCTTATAGAGACAATATCTTTTTGGAGACTTCATATCTTTTTGGAGACTTCATATCTTTTTGGAGACTTCATAATTTTTTAGGGACTTCATATCTTTTTGGAGACTTCATATCTTTTTGGAGACTTCGTATCTTTTTGGAGACTTCATAACTTTTTGGAGACTTCATATCTTTTTGGAGACTTCATATCTTTTTGGAGACTTCATAACTTTTTAGAGACTTCATATCTTTTTGGAGACTTCATATCTTTTTGGAGACTTCATATCTTTTGGAGACTTCATATCTTTTTTAGAGACTTCATATCTTTTTGTGAGACTTCATATCTTTTTGGGAGACTTCATATCTTTTTTAGAGACTTATATCTTTTTGAAGACTTTCATATCTTTTGGTAGACTTCATATCTTTTTGAAGACTTCATATCTTTTTGGAGACTTCATATCTTTTTGGAGACTTTATATCTTTTTGGAGACTTCATATCTTTTTGGAGATTTCATATCTTTTTAGAGACTTCATATCTTTTTTGGAGACTTCGATATCTTTTTGGAGACTTCATAATCTTTTTGAAGACTTCATACTTTTTAGAGACTTCATATCTTTTGGAGACTTTCATATCTTTTTTGGAGACTTCATATCTTTTTGGAACTTCATATCTTTTGGGAGACTTCATAACTTTTTTGAGACTTCGTAACTTTTAGAGACTTCATATCTTTTTTGAAACTTCATATCTTTTGGAGACTTCATATCTTTTTGGAGACCTTCATATCTTTTTGGAGACTTCATCAACTTTTTAGAGACTCAATATCTTTTTTGGAGCTTCAATATTCTTTTTCTAGACTTCAATATGCTTTTTGGGACTTCATAACGTTTTATAGATTTCATAACTTTTTTAGAGACTTCATATCTTTTTGGAGCCTTCATATCTTTTTGGAGACTTTATCTTTTTGGAGACTAAATATCTTTTTGGAGACTTCAATATTTTTGGGAGACTTCCTTTTCTTTTTTGGAGACTTTTTCATATCTTTTGGATACTTCAATAACTTTTTAGAGACTTTATAACTTTTTGGAGACTTCATAACTTTTTAGAGATTTCATATCTTTTTAGAGACTTCAGTATTTTTTGGAGACTTCATTAGCTTTTTAGAGACCATATTCTTTTTGAAGACTTCATATCTTTTTGGAAGACTTCATATCTTTTTGAGACTTCATAACTTTTTTTAGAGACTTTCAATCTTTTAAAGACTTTCATGATCTTTTTGGAGACTTCATATCTTTTTAGAGACTTCATAACTTTTTAGAGACTTCATATCTTTTTTGGAGACTTCATATCTTTTTGGAGACTTCATAACTTTTTAGAGCCTTCATATTTTTTTGGAGACTTCATATTTAGACTTCATATCTTTTTGGAGACTTTATAACTTTTTAAAGACTTCATATATTTTTGGAGACTTTATATTTTTTTGGAGACTTCATAACTTTTTAGAGACTTCATATTTTTTTGGAGACTTTATATCTTTTTGGAGCTTCATAAATTTTTTAGAAGACTTTTATATCTTTTTGGAGCTCTCATATCTTTTTTGGAGAACTTCAAAACTTTTTAAAGATTCTACCTTTTTGAGACTTCATAATCTTTTTGTAGACTTCATAATTTCAGAAGACTTCAATCTTTTTGAAAGGACTTCATATGCTTTTTGGAGATTCATAACTTTTTAGAGACTTCATATCTTTTTGGAGACTTCATATCTTTTTGGAGACTTCATAACTTTTTAGAGACTTCATATCTTTTTGGAGACTTCATATCTTTTTGGAGACTTCATAACGTTTTTGAGACTTCAAATCTTTTTGGAGACTTCATATCTTTTTTGAGACTTCATATTTTTTGGAGACTTCATATCTTTTTGGAGACTTCATAACTTTTTGGAGACTTCATAACTTTTTAGAGACTTCATATCTTTTTGGAGACTTCATATCTTTTTAAACTTCATATCTTTTTGGAGACTTCATAACTTTTTAGAGACTTTATATCTTTTTGGAGACTTCATATCTTTTTGGAGACTTCATAACTTTTTAGAGACTTCATATCTTTTTAGAGACTTCATATCTTTTTTGGAGACTTCATAACTTTTTAGAGACTTCATATCTTTTTGGAGACTTCATATCTTTTTGGAGACTTCATATCTTTTTGAAGACTTCATATCTTTTTGGAGACTTCATAACTTTTTGGAGACTTCAAATCTTTTTGGAGACTTCATAACTTTTTAGAGACCATATCTTTTTGGAGACTTCATATATTTTTGGAGACTTCATAACTTTTTAGAGACTTCATATCTTTTTGGAGACTTCATATCTTTTTGGAGACTTCATAACTTTTTAGAGACTTCATATCTTTTTGGAGACTTCATAACTTTTTAGAGACTTCATATCTTTTGGAGACTTCATATCTTTTTGAGAATTTAATAAACTTTTAGAGACTTCAATATCTTTTTGGGAGACTCATAATTTTTCAGAGACCGTTCCATATACATTTTGGGGACTATCATTCTTTTTGGAGACTTCATAACTTTTTTAGAGACTCATATCTTTTTTGGAGACTTCATATCTTTTGGAGACTTCATAACTTTTTTAGATCTTCATATCTTTTTAAGAAGACTTCAATAACTTTTTAAGAGACTTCATTTCTTTTTGAGACTTCATAAACTTTTTGGAAACTTCATATCTTTTTGGAGACTTTCATATCTTTTTAGAGACTTCATATCTTTTTTGGAGACTCCATATCTTTTTGGAGACTTCAAACCTTTTAGAGCCTTCATATCTTTTTGGAGACTTCAATATCTTTAGAAGGACTTCATATCGTTTTTTGGAGACTTCAATAACTTTTTAAAGACTCATATATTTTTGGAGACTTATATTTTTTTGGAGACTTCAATAACTTTTTAGAGACTCATATTTTTTTTGGAAGACCTTTATATCTTTTTGGAAGACTTCATAAATTTTTAGAGACTTCAATCTTTTTGGAGACTTCATAACTTTTTGGAGACTTAAATAACTTTTTAGGACTTCATATCTTTTTGAAGACTTCATATCTTTTTTGGAGACTTCATATCTTTTTGGAGACTTCATATCTTTTTGAGAACTTCATAACTTTTTAGAGACTTCATAACTTTTTAGAGACTTCATATCTTTTTGGAGACTTCATATCTTTTTGGAGACTTCAATAACTTTTTAGAGACTTCATATCTTTTTGGAGATTTCATATCTTTTTGGAGACCTCATAACTTTTTAGAGACTTCATATCTTTTTGGAGAATTCATATTTTTGGAGACTTTCATATCTTTTTGGAGACTTCATATCTTTATGGAGACTTCATATCTCTTTTGGAGACTTCATAACTTTTTGAGACTTCATATCTTTTTGAGACTTCATATCTTTTTTGGAGACTTCATAACGTTTTTGAGACTTCAAATCTTTTTGGAGACTTCAATATCTTTTTGGAGACTTCATATCTTTTTAAAGACTTCAATATCTTTTTGGAGACTTCATAACTTTTTAGATAATTTAATATCTTTTTGGAGACTTCATATCTTTTTGGAGACTTCATAACTTTTTAGAGACTTCATATCTTTTTGGAGACTTCATATCTTTTTGGAAACTTCATATCTTTTTGGAGACTTCATATCTTTTTGGAGACTTCATATCTTTTTGGAGACTTCATATCTTTTTGAAGACTTCATATCTTTTTGGAGACTTCATAACTTTTTTGGAGAACTTCAAATCTGTTTTAATGGAGAGCTTCACCTAACTTTTTTAGAGACCATCCAATTTATTTGGAGACTTCATATATAAATTTGGGAGACTTTATAAAACTTTTTAAGAGACTTTCATATTCTTTTGTGGAGACTTCATATAAATTTTTTGGAGAGACTTCATAACTTTTAGAGACTTCATATCTTTTTTGGAGTACTTCATATCTTTTTGGAGACTTAATAACTTTTTAGAGACTTATAAATCTTTTATGGAGAACATTCATGAGTATTTTGGGACAAGTGGCATAACTTTTTAAGGAGAACTAGTCATATTTTTTGAGGAGACTTCCATATCCTTTTTGGAGATTTCATATCTTTTTTGAAGTATTCATATACAATTCGTTGGAGACATATCTATAAGCTTTGGGAATTCCTCTCATAACTTTTAGGGAGCCTTCATATTTTTTTTGGAGACTTCATTCATATCTTTTTGGAGACTTCATATCTTTTTGGAGACAATCTATAATAAGGTCTTTTGGAGACCTTCAATATCTTTCTTGTGAGATTTCAATATATTTTTGGGCACTTCATATCTTTTTGGAGACTTTCATATCTTTTTGGAGACCTTATAATATTTTAGAAGACTTCCATATCTTTTTAGAGAACTTCATAATAGATTTTTGGATGACATCATAGGACTTTTCAGAGACTTCCTAATACTCTTTTCTGGAGACTATCATAATACAATTTGTTGGAGACTTCATAAAATTTTTAGAGACTTCAATATCTTTTTAGAAAAGACTTCAAATATCTTTTTGGAGACTTCATAACTATTTTAAGAGACTTATCATATCTTTTTTTAGAGACTTCATAATTTTTTAGACTTCATTTCTTTTGGAGACTTCATAAACTTTTTTAAGAGCACTTCATATCTTTTTCTTTGGAAGACTTTAATTCTATAACTTTTATTAGAGACGCTTCAATACTTTTTGGAAGTACTTCATACTCTTTTTGTGAAGACTTAGTCATATTCTTTTTGAGATGAACTTGATCATATATTTTTTTTTTGAGACTTTCATATCTTTCTTTGAGAACTTCAAGATAATCTTTTTATGAGTAATGCATTACCATAATAATTCTTTATCTGGAGGCTTTCAAATAACATTTATAAGAGCTTCATTTCTTTTGTTGGAGACTTCTATATCTCTTTTGAGACTTTCTCATAGTTTATATTTTAGATACTTCATACTTTTTAAGAGACTTTTCATATTACCTTTAGAGCTCTCTCATCAGAAGTATTCTTTTTGGAGACTTCATTTTTAGGACTGTCATAATTCTTTTTGGAGACTTACATTAAGCTTTTCAAAAGACTTCATCAATATCTATTTATTGGACGACTTTATAATTTTTTTGGAGGACTTTATAACTTTTTTTTTAGAGACTTCATAATCTTTTTGGAGACTACCATAAATCTTTTTGGAGCTTCATAACTTTTTTGAGACCTTCAATCCTATCTTTTCACGACTGTCAACCAATATCTTT
>JABUQX010042228.1:0-7500 GCA_015478945.1 Trachelipus rathkii
CTGGAGACTGAAGCTCGTTCGTTGCAGGTGGCCTCCTCTTTTCCAGCCACAGCTATGTTTTGTGGGAACTGCCATTGCCCTTCACCTGTTTTATCCTTGCTGTGTTTCAATCTTCCTCATCTTTGTAGAACCGCGTCTGCCGCCACTGTAGGATATTACGTTAGACAAGAGTTGGATACGTTATTACAATTTCTTTAGTTTTTTCTCCTCCTTGAAAAAGGTCCTGCCCGCTGGCGTTTTAATATATATATGATATATATTATAGATATATTATATATATATATATTATATATATATATTATATTAATATAATTAATAATATAAAATTTTTTTGATAATAAATATTATTTTTATTTTAAAATATTTATTATATATAATATATATATATATATATATATATATATATAATATATATATATATATTATATATATATCTCATATCAATATCATATCATATTCTTATTGTTTCTATAGAATAAAAATTTGAAAATGAATTAAAAAATTTTAAATACTATTAAGAATTAATTATTTTAGCACATTTAGTTATAGATGGCACCTCATTCTCAACACTCCTGGCCCTTTTCGAATATCAATCACAGCAACAATCAAAGTTCTTATCAAATTACATAGCCATATTATTGAGGAATCTTCGATGAAATTATAATATATATTATATATATTATATAAATATATATATATATTATTATATATATATTAGATATATAATAGTATAGTATATTATATATATACTATATATATATATTATTATATACTGTACATATATAGTATATATATATAATATATATAATATATTATATATATCTTATATATATATATAATATATTATTCATATAATATATATATTATATACAATATAGTATATATATATATATATATATATATATATAATATATACAAAAATTATAATACTAATAATATCATATATATATATAATATATATAATATATATATATTAAATATTTATATAGATACCTTTGCCAATAGAGATATATTATATATAAATATATATATATATATATACATTGTATATATTATCTCTATTCTATATATATATATATTATATATATAATATATATATATATAATATATATATTATATATTTGTATATATTTATAGAATGTTGTTGTATATCTATATAATATATACTATATATATTAGAATTATATAGTATAATAGAGATTACCCTTATTGGGTACATTTGGAGAATTGTGGTTTATCCCATCGCACTCCTATGCCGACCCCTTCCTTGTTCATTCCCACATTCTTCTTACACTGAAGTAGGCCCTTCTTTATTCACACACCATAAACATTATTACAGATAACTCTTTCCTTTTAAAAAAAATTAAATCAAAATGGCGTTAACATCACTAGTCACTGGGAAGCCAAGAGGTATGGCTTTTAAAAATAGACCCTCAACTGCCCCTTCCCCATTACCATTTGGGAGTTAACGGCCTCTTTTGGTGGGGCTGGTGCCGTCACTGAATTGCCGGCCTGTTCTGATGCATTAATTTCATTAATTTCTGTAACCATCGCGGTCTATTCTCTAATTTCCAATTTGTTGAGCATCATCCCTCCTTCTCTAATCCTCAACTCTTATTCTTAACTGAACTTCATTTGTTTGACTGAGCTTTTTGATAGGAAACTCTACACTGTTTCCTCTTACCATCAATATTTTGACAAAGACAGCTGTTGTGCTTATATATACTCATATTTGTTCTCAAGTCACTGATTTGGAGTCCTCCGAAAAATCTACCTTATAGGTAAAGCCTTCTGTCAATCTACTACTAAATTCATCTCTTCTGTTTATCTTTCCCTAACTCAACTGACAGTCCTAAATTCTTCGACAATCTAAACTCAAAAGAGAACACATTTTCTTTTCCTTTCCTTTCTCTGAAATCATCATTCTCGGTGATTTCAACGTTCACTACTGCCAATGGCTTTCCTTTAATTCTCAAAATACAGCTGTTGAATTGCCTGTCATTTTTCTATACAGAATGACCCCGAACAGCTGGTTCAGTTCCATACTCCTGTCCCTGATCGTTTTGAAGATAAACCCAACATTCTAGAAATTTTTTAACTTTCTTATCATTCTCCTTCTACAGTTTAACTCTTTTCTCCTCTCGGTTCCTTCGATCACATTCCTACCTTTGTATCTTCTATCTCTCCAAGTCTTCCGTGCGAGACCCCTGCCTACGGCGAGGAAACATTTTTAGGACTTCGGTGCTGCTAACTGGCTTGACTTGTGGCCGTACTTCTTTTGTTTCACATGGAATGACCACTGCTTCTGTGGTAGGGGTTCCGCTCTCGGAGTATGCTGGACGCATTAAAGAGGTGATTATCTCTGGCATCTGGCGTGAAGGCGTTAGTTCTATATTCATTTCCCTCAGCTGAACCTCACAAATAGTGGTTTGGCTCTACTTGTTATTATGCTGTTTGCAGCAAGGACCTTTCCTTCAGAAATTACTGTAGTTTTCAAACTCCAGAAACTCCTGTTATTTATATTTCATCCCGGAATCGTACAAAATCCATTTTCCGTGACACTAAATAAAGTCTTTTTTTCCCTTGGAAATGCAATTAGCTTTTTGGTTTCTCTTCCTCACCTTTTTTTCTGACAATTTGCAACAAAAAAAATGTTAACTATAAGTTTTCTCATTCCTCTTTCCCTCCTTGAGTATCTATCGACGACACAACGGCCGTTTTATCTTCCTCAAAAGATGAACTCTTCGCTCAAACTTTTTCCTCTAATTCTGCCACAGACGATTCGGGTACTATTCCTTCTTCTCCACCCCTCCATCTCATTTATGCCTAGCATTGTAATTTCTTCTAAAGACGATATTTCCACTCTCTCTCTCTCTCTCTCTGTGCTTAACACTAAGAAGGCGTACGTGCTTTATTATATTCCTCCTGTGGTTCGCAAAGATTGCGGTTAAGAGTTTGTACACTGCTGTGGCAGACTATTTCTTCTCTCTCTATCTACTATGACCTTCTTTTCCTGCTGGAAACGTGTGCTCATTCAGTCTGTGCCGAAAAATGGGCACCCCTCTCAACCTCGAACTATCGTCCTATCGTTTTAACCTTAGTTCTTTCTAAAGTTTTCGAATCTATCATTAACAGGAAGATTTGGAAACAACCCAATTCCTCAAAACTTTTCTCTGAATTCCAGTGTGGCTTTTGTAAGGAACGTTCCACTGCTAATCTTCTTTTCTCTCTCTCTCTCTCTCTCTCTCTCTCTCTCTCTCTCTCTCTCTCTCTCTCTCTCTCTCTCTCTCTCTCTCTCTCCTCTCTCTCTCTCTCTCCTCTCTCTCTCTCTCTCTCTCTCTCTCTCTCTCTCTCTCTCTCTCTCTCTCTCTCTCTCTCTCTCTTCTCTCTCTCTCTCTTATTTTTTGTCCTAAACCCTTCGGTATTTCGGTGAATCTTTCGCTGTGACGCTAAACATATCGAAAGCCTCCTTTAAATATCTGTCATAAAACTTGGATTCTAAACTTTCTTCTTTCGTATCTATAACTCTCCCTGATTTCCTCTCCGGTCATACTATAGCAGCTGTTGTAGATGGCCACCGTTCATCCTTAAAAATTATAAATAGTTAGCTTCTCAGGATTTGTTTGTCTATCCCAAACATTACGTCTGTTCTAATATTCTTGGTGTTTCTTTTTTCTCGTGACTTAAATTGGAAGGATCATTTTAACTTTCATTTCTAAAACAAAACTACCTTCAGAGATTGGATGGGCTGATGCGGCATCCAGAATTATTTCACGCGCTCAATTTCTTGATTCTTTGTAGGATGATCGCTTCGCCTCTGCGAAGAAGTATTCCTTCACACATCTTTCAGATGGATTCATACATACAGCTCATCTTGAGAGGAAGGTCTATAGTTTTTTTTTTTTGCAACATTTGTTCACTACCAATCACAAGATCCTATTCAAAGACGGGGGTCAAGTATTACGCCCTCAAATGCACCATCTAACTCAAAATATTCGCAGACGAAGCACAGACCGCAGGCTTTTTTAAACTGAGAAAGATTAAATTCAGAGGAAACACAGAAGATGGTAAGAGAATTTCCACAGAACAGAGGTCGTGGGAAAAGAAGAAGCACCGCGCCAGAGAACAAGCCTGAGGTAAAATATCATCAAAAATTATTTGAAGACACAGAACCCCTTGTGCTCGATACGAGGGGTGCCGTAAAAGTGGAGGTAAGCGAGTGGGCAATTCTCTCGAGCACTTGCAATTGTAGTTATCTATTAGAAAAGAGATAAAGCACCAACATCGCCGCTGCAAAGATAGAGATCAAGTAACTAAAACAGTACAGAATGGTTATAAGGCTCTTTGGCCTTTGATTCCACCTAATTCCAAAAGCTGGGTAAACTAGAGACCCCGATATGAGAACATACTCCATTAAAAGGGGGGGGGCCGGAGATTGGGGGGAGGGGGGACTTTTTTTTTTTTTCATTTAGCTGGAGTAACTGAGAAGAGGAAAAAATCTTGCAGTCTAAACACGAACTTCCAGTTTCCTTTAAGCCCTCCTTAGCAACGTTGTGCATGTGAGATTCCAAGACAATTTTTTGTTGATGTTTAAGGTAAAGGATGTTTATATTGTCAACAGGAGAGACGACGAGAAATATCAAAAGATAGGAAAAGTTAGAAGGTTTCTTAGAGAGGGTGATATAAAGGAGTTGGGGGTTAAAAAAATGAATTTTACAAGGTTAAGAGTACCCCCAACCGGAAAATCTATCCAGATCAGCAGAGAAGAGAATCGAAAAGATTAAGAGGAGAGAACAATATCTACAAAAGTCAACAACCGAGGCCAGAGCAGCACACGATCAGAAATGAGTTGAAGAGATGAGGTTGAAGTCAGCGGCATTTGAGTCGGATTAGTAGTTAGATGGGCAGGTGAGTCAATTAATGAAAAGATTTTACGAATAAAGTAGGAGAGTAAGATCGTAACCTCTCTTGTATTTGTGGGAACCCCCATTAATTGACAGAAAAGAAAAGGTCACCCCATCAGCAACAGCGTATTGAGGCGATTTGAAGAAAGGCTGGACAGAATTAAGCAAAGAAAGAAGGAGCCCACAAGGATGGGAGCTTTGGAAAATAATGACGGTGCCATTACCTAGTAAAAAGCTTTGGAATATTTCAAGCGCCACCACACAATCCTCCCGCTACTTCCTAAGGCGGAGAACCAAATAGGGTTAGTAGGAAAGTATATCGCTAAAAGACCTTGAGCGCCGGAAACCGTACTGGTGATCGGAAAGTATGGAATGAGACTCCAGATAATCTAAGAATTGAGAGTTGTGAATGGTTTCAAAGATAGATAGAATACAAATGAGAGCTATAAGGATATAGTTAGAAGGGTCAGAGCGGCTACCGTTCTCCTAGGATGGTCGAACATCGCCACTTCCAGCTACTCTCTCAAGAACTTCGAGGGGAATTCCATAGAGGTCATCCGCCTTTCCTAACGTTCACCGTTAATTTCACCCCATACTACCACCTGAGAGAGAAGGAGGAGGAAGAAGAATTCCAGAATCCAGAATCATCTAGGGTTTAGTTAGAGAAGAGTAGGAGGCCAAAGAGATCGGCCTTCTCAGTTGGATTGTTAACAACAGAACCGTCAATGCGAATAAGAGAAGGAAAGGGATGTTTACAGAAGTTGTTAGAGATGTTTTTGGCAAGAGACTAGAAAGATTTGTTAGTTGGAGAACCAAGAAGGTCACTTTCGCTTTTAGATGACAGTCCGCTTTGCTATTAGAAGTCAGTATCCCTGCAACGATTTCGAGCTGAATGAAATTTAGCGAGGGTGATAGGAGAACGAGAATTTTTCCACTTCCGATACGCACCAGTCTTTTGCCTAAATGGCCAGAAAACAAATACGATCGAACCATGAATTTTGAGGAAGAGAAAATTTTAGTCGAAGAAGGAATGAACCTGTTCATTCCATCACAACTTTTACAGCTCCACCTTATCGGCATAAGCTGAGCAGTCTTCAAGAAGATCAAGCAGCACTCCATTATTAGTTAACGCAGAAGCGAAACGTAAAGCTTCAATCGCCCAGATTATTATGATTAAAATACGCATAGGGCAGGATGGAGCTGTTAAAGAAAGTATTAAAACTAATAGATATAATATTGTGGTCAGATTTACCAATAGGAACGAATGTGGTGTATTTATAGAGAGAATGACTAGTTTTGAATTATAGGTCAAATATGTAGAATAATTGGTTGGAACGATCCGGAATGTGAGTAGGTTCCCTATTTAGTTGCTCCAGATCGTTAAGAATGCTGCACGCTTCGGCATCCTACCCACCTGAATCAGTATTAGAGGACCCCAACCATTCAGTATTATGTACATTGAAATTCCCTAAATAGAGGACCCCAGTATTTGGTTGAGTAGATATAACAGTCTCGTAAGAAGTAGTAAGATATTCAAAAAAGGCGTGAAAATCTGTTTTAGGGCTTATCGTCTTATTATCTCTTCTACTCTCTCTAATTTTCTACAGTCTCATTTTACCTGTAGAATTGTTGCATCACTCTCTTAATTCTACAGCTTTTGCAACGGACACTCTTCTTTTGAGCTTTCAAGAGTTCAAGACGCATACTGCTTCCATTGAGGAGGGCTCGTTCAACACACCTTGCTACACAATCTCAATCTTCATCTGAGTCCAGACATAACCGCTGTGCTTAATTTTACACGTACACCACTAGTATAGTTTGGAACATACTTTCTTTATATATTTTCCCAACTACCTTTGACTTTCACACTTTCATGCCGCCAACAGGTTTAGAACGCTTGGAGCGCTTGGATGTTTGCGTTGATTGGCTTTCCATTCATCTCTCTCGGAATCACAAGAAGCATAGAGAGAGAGAGAGGAGAGAGAGAGAGAGAGAGAGAGAGACGAGAGAGAGAGAGAGAGAGAGAGAGAGAGGAGATCGAGAGAGAGAGAGAGAGAGAGAGAGAGAGAGTGGGTCGTAATATCAGGCTCCAACTAGGAACTATTATCCATTTCATTTACAAATGCATAGAATCCTTTATTGAGTGCTGTGGTAGAAAATTCGAAGGAAAAGTTATTTGAGGATTTGGAAGAGCTAGAACAGTTCTGCAAGCTATGAGATGGTTGGTTGGTGGGTTGTACGACAGCTGTGGTTGCTTGGGTACAATCTATTGATATCATTGTTTATGTCTCAGGAATAGACTTATGAATAGGTCTCCTCTGAATTGTATTTTTAACATCTGCGGTTGGTGTGTTCTGCTGTTATCTATTTTAGTGAATAATCCTTACCTTGGTGCTTAATCTTTTGTTTTTGTTTATTGACATCTTTTTCAGGAGTTGAAGTAATGGTGGGAGACGGATTAGGGGACACCCCCGTAGACTAGGCCCTTACGTGAGTTTGTGTTTAGTTAATATAGGTAGAGTAATCTTTGCAGGATATTTCTCTCAATAGAAGGGCTTGTTGATACTACGGTTTTGAATCTGTTCTGAGGTATGGG
>JABUQX010042229.1:0-20664 GCA_015478945.1 Trachelipus rathkii
GTTGTCAAGATAATATCCAATTCTTAAACGTACTAAAATATAATATGATTATAATATATAAAAATTATATATCTAAAAAATTTTATATAATAATAATAATTAAATTATATATATATAATCGTATTATAGTATATATAGTTATAAGCAGTAGGTTCGGCTATTACTAGTAACTATAAATTATATTAAGTAATATATATATATATAATATATATATTATATGTATATATAATATATGTAGGTGGAGGCGTATTATATGTAGTATACTAATATATATATTAATATATAAATATTTTTTATAATATATATTATATATAGTATAATAATAATATCATAAAAGATTAATATATTAGGTACTTATATATAATTAAGGTACTATATTTATGACTACCGTATTAATTTATACTAATAATCTCTGATATATTAGGATATTATATAATATATTACTATTATATATTAATATTTTATAATATATATAAAATAAATAATATAATATATATATATATAATATATTATATATATATATATATATATATATATAAATATAGTATAATATATATATATATTATATTTATATATATATAATATTATAATATATATATATATTTATATATTAAATATATTATATAATTATATAATATTATATATATAATATATAATTATATAATATATTATATATTAATACATATATATAAAATTAAATATCGATTATCTGTTTTATAATTGTATTTATTTTTAAAAATCCAAATAAATTGTATTTACTATACACACGAGATATACGATATATATATATTTATACATATGTGTTGTGTGTGTGTGTGTGTTGTGTGGTGTGTATTTGTGTTATTCATTTTGAAAATATGAGCAACACTTAACAGAAATTTCGAAATTAAATCTAAAAAATATAATTATCAGAAGGATTGACTTCATAATGTAGATAATTAGCTTGTCTATGATTATATTGCTGTAATTCATGTTCACCGAAATCATAGATTTGAAGTTATTAATATATATTATTTATTTATATTTACACAATCAAAAAGTTTACTGAATCTGTTAGCGCGGCACCCTAGTAATAGAAATACACAAATCGTCGGTGGGTCCAGAGAGGAAGTTAATATATAGTATAGGTATATATATTATATATTATATTAATATATAGTTTATATAGTATATATATATATATATAATAGTTTATATAGTATTTATATACTGTATAACTTATATATAATCACAGACTATATATAAAATTATATAATATAATATATTATATATATATATATATATAATATTATATTAATATAAACAATATAAATATAATATATATAATATGCTTGCGACTCTAGTAACTTTTTACTATTCGTCCCTCTTTCTCTCTCTCTTCTCTCCTCTCTCGTATCTCTTCTATAGGTATAGATGATTATATATATATATATATACTTATATATATAATATATTATTATCAGTATATATATATATATAATATAATATAATATATATAATAATATTAGTATATAATATTATATATATATATATTATATATTTATATATATAATTAAGCTCTCTCTAGATAGTGAATATATATATATATTATAATAACGACTGCTTGTTATCTTATTTGAGATATTCCTGCTAAATCGCTTTTCATGTAAATACTTTCTTAAATTGCAACAATTTAAATATTGACAATATTTATACATGATTAAAATAACTGGTATTTTTCATTTCCATTATTTCTTAAGTATTTTATACTGTTTTTTAATTATTTTATTTGTTTAATTTATAATTTTATTTGTTTAATCATATCAATTTTTATAAGGTATAAGTATTTAAACATTATATTTTACATAGATTTATTAAACAAGTTTTTGTACTCGATCTAACAATGAGACACGTTCGCATCCCGGCTCTTTGATATTAGCAAGAGATGCGCATTTACTAATGGTAAAAGGCGTTATCTAATAGGGGTTTATGTCTTACATTTTCGTTTTAATGTTTGCATAATCTTTTATATTTATGTAATGTACTAATTCTAAAAAAAAATAAGAATTTTTATCGTAACATTTATAAATTTGCAAACAATAGAGATAGTTCTATAATGTTAACTCGTGCTGATCACGAGTAGCACGAAGTGCAGGATCGCCTCTGATATAAGTATATGTATATATATATAAATATATATATATATATATATATCATATATTATATTATAGTATATAAGCATATATATAAATAATTATATTATATATATATATTATATATTAATATAATATATATTATATATATATATATCAATATTATATATATAATATATATATATATATATAATATATATATTATATATAGTATATATATATATAGTATTATATATAATATATTATATATAATATATATATATAGAATTATTTTAACATTTGCTTCCCGCAAGTAATTGCTCCTTTGTTTACTATAGTATATATATAATATATTATATAGTATATACTATATATACTATTATATATATATATATATATATATATATATATATATATATATATATGATATGTTTAATATTACTTATGTCAAAAACATAATCGAGTAATTATTCTTGCGAATAATATTTGCTTTGGATCTATCACTGTTCGTGTGATTTATAAGTCTCCCTTAGCTAACATTGATAATTTCATCTTATTCTTTAGTAAAGCAATTTTGTTAAATAATAACTCTAAGGAAGTTACTGGTAGTGATTTTAAGTCCACTCTTCAAGTTCTTCAACTGCTACAAAAAGGTATATATGCATTTTTTCTTTATTAAAAATTTATCCCAAGCGTGAATTTGTAACTTTTACTTTACAATTCAAAGTGAAAAACTTAGGTAGAAGCCCTTCTCAAACTGTAGGTTCCAATTTTAAATCATCCAAGAATCCTTACTTGCATTAAATCCCCAAAATAATAAATTTGGTCATGAATATTGTAACTTTCATACAATTTGGACTAAACAAAGGACAAAAATACAGATTTTTTTAAGCTCTAAAATGATAATTTCAGGTTCTTTTCTGTGTGTATCTATTCCTTTTCATGTTATGGTCAATCGAATGATTGGTTTATTGGACCTTTATGAATACAAGTCAAACATTCTTTCTCAAAAGGCCTTGGAAATTGAATTATGGATAGATAGATCTATCATCTAGAACTCCATCGAATGAAATTATGTTATCTAACACCAGTGCACACTATGTCCAATTTAGTTGGAGCAAAAAAATGTTTTCATAGTCGATTTTTGGCAGTAACTGTTTTAATTATGTTTTCGATCTGCGTATAATTTTCATAGCGTGTATAAATGGGGTAGGTATATCTTTTTTATTTCGAACAATTTTTTGCATACCCAACTGTTCTGCCGCTATTCAAGGGAAAAATTTCAAAAATTTGATTATTTTTTTCATGAACAGCGGCAAAATGGCTAGGTTTGCAAAAAACATTTTTAATAAAAAAGTATATCTTCGCTAATTACACAAGCTCAGAAAGTTTCACTCACATCGAATGAGTAACTAAAACATTATTTCAGTTTTCCACTTTTCAAAAAAAAAAATTTGAAATTTTTGAGGGTAATTATTGGACTGCGCTCAGTCACTCATTATAACTACCTTATTGAAACTGTAGACGCAAAATATACAGAAATAATTAAAAGACACTTAAAACACTTTTAAGGAAGACCATTTTTGTACATTAAAAAGCATTAAAAAATTATATAATAACGCTATGAAATTATAATCGGCTCATGAAATTAGGTTTCGCTTCCTTCAACTGTGGACGCAGATACACTATCGATATATTTTTTTTGATTATCGATACATCGATAGCATCTTTATTTTTACGATGATCAATAGTTTTTTAAGATTATCAAAGATTAGAAAGTTTTCCGTATATATTATATATACTATATTATATTACTATATCAGTAATTATATATATATAGTATATATATATATATATATATTATAGTATATATATATAATGATATACTATAAGCTATATATATATATTATAATTTACGGACGTCAATTCATTTAGGTAGTTTAGGTGTTTCAGGGCAACTTAAATCATCTAGGCGTAAGGTCTAGGTTTCACGATACGATAGATCCATATAGGGTTATTTCTTGGTTTAGGTACTTGCCTTGAGTTAATTGATGATAGGATTTGTTAAGTACACACAGGTTTACTCCGTGTATAATTAACAAAACTTACCATAACCTATACTAACAGGGTCCTAAACCGATACCTAACCTAGATGGATCGACGAATTCGTAAACCTAAACCTAACCTAGATGGATTGACGGTCCGCATAATATATATTAGTTATATACTAATATATATATATATATATATATATTATATATATAATAATAATATAATATATATATATATATATATATATATTATTAGATTATAGGTATAGTATATATCTACGGTATTTATCTGATTCGATACTACTTATATTATTATTTATAATATATAATTAGATATTATATATATATATATATCATATATATTATATATATTAGTATATATATATATTCTAAACAACTATCGATCAATCGTAACAAACTAAAAACATGCTATCGATGTATCGATAGTCGTAAAAATAGAAATATCGATAGTGTTTCTGCGTCCGCAGTTGAAGGAAGCGAATCCTAATTTCGTGATCCGATTATAATCGTAGCTTTATTATATTAATTTTTAAATTATTTTTTTTTATTGTATTTAATATTCAAAAATGGTTTCCCCCCAAAATATTTAAAGTGTTTTTTAATTATTTTAGTACATTTTATGTATACAGTTTCAATAAAGTAGTTATAATGACTGACTGAGCGTAGTCCGATAATTACCTATTTGGGTATTTGTGAACATGTAACTTTTTTTGAGGATCAGATAAGAAAAATTCCATTAAAGATCTTTAGAACATCGACATATCTATGCACTGTTCAATTTTCAAGTCGCTATGTTATAGTTTTTTTTTTTTTTTTTTTTTTTTTTTTTTTTTTTTTTTTTTTTTGCAAAATGTTAGAAAAAGAATAAGGAAGGGAAACTAGAAAGATTATTGCATTTTCTTCGGAGAAAACTGTTTTTTAGTGCCACGGAGAATAGATTTTGCACAACCATCAAATGTCACAATTGATTCTATATCAGATCATTGTAAACTATAAAAATGTTGAATAAACGTAGTGGGTGAATAGTCTGGACTATAGAGACTATTATTTGAATAATCTAATGAATTCTAATGTCCATATGAGTTTTCAGACAAAAAATTATGCAACTCAAACTTAAAGAAAGATTTATGCTCAAATATTACTGCACAGATAAAGTTCGAAAACAAAACTCCACACAATACTCGCTGTTGTTTACGAAATATCGTTTTCGAATGTCGCTAATTTTGATACTGTTTCCTGAAATTCATAATTGAAAAACTCAAAATTTTAAATTATAAAACAAAAAATTCATAAATAATCTTCAAATTTGATATAAAGGTAACACTTGATAGAATGATTTTCCAAGGGTATCAATCTAATTTTTATGTATAACATCACCACTTAATTAATTTTTAAAAGCTTATTTTTAAAACTTTTCAATTTTACGCCATATTTTACACCATATTTTACACTGAAATTTACCGCCTCAATATTTTTGGTTGATAATGCTGTTGCCCCTCAGCCTAAATTGAATACGCTAGCAAATGGGTGGATAGTCTCAACAAAGATAGCTATCACTTAAACAGTCTAATGCACTTGAATGTCCACCTGAGTTTTCAGACGCTTTTTAAAAAAAACATGTTTGAACGTGGTTTATTCCTGAGTAGTTTATCTTGCTACTTTTCCTTTTCCTTTACTAAAGCTTCCACACTCTGCTTCACTAAGTTTCTGGCTTCCGTCTATTGTACCAATAGGAAGAGTATTGAAACCTTCAAAAATGATTTATGACTAAATTGCTGCAGAGATAGAGTTCGAAAACGAACTCTAAACAATACAAACTGTAAAAAAAATGCCATTTGGCACTTTTCCCACTTGGTTACGGAATCTTGTTATGTTTGGAATTTTATCCCAAAATTCATGCATTGAAAAATAAAAAAAATTTTAATTAAAAAAATAATTCTTTACTTAATCTTCAAAATTGATATAAATATATTACATGAAAAGGTATCTATTTAATTTTTTATCTATATAACAGCAACATCAAATTGAAATTTTGAATTGAGAAAGTTTACTTTTTAAAGACTTTACCATTATAAGTCGTATTTCATATCTTTTTTCATAATATCTTGATTTTAAAATTCAAAGCCCCAAAATTATTCCGAACAAAAATTACGGGGGAAGGAGGCTCCATCTCTGTCAGCCTCCCCTTGCCTACGTCACCGCTTCAGGGTAATTGGAAACAAAGTTTATTATTATATTATCATATATATATATATATATATATATTATTATAACAGCTAGTATATTAATAATATTTATTAGTAGGGTTTGGGGAATATATATATATATATTTTTATAGCTATTATATTTTAGATACTATATTTTTTAAAGTGTACTATATAAATATATTATACTAACATATATATATAAAATATATATATATAGGTATATTAGTATATATATTATTATATATAATATATATAAATATATATATAAGATATTAATATATTAGGTATAGTATTTTAGCGGGTGAGTATGATTATTGTAGTAGGTATTAGTTTAATGGAGAATATATATATATATATTATATATAATACAACCTGAATATGTGTTATGGGAAACATAATATCGAAACAAAGCGAATTAATAAGAGCCCATTTAATGTTAATTGTATTTTGTTTTAATATAATACCTTTAAAATTCTTTCTATATGGTTCTAATTACAAGTCTAACATCTAAGACATTACTAGTTGTAATATTGATGAATAATAATATAAGTAATAATAATTAATTAATAATAATAATAGATAATAAAATAATAATAATAATAATAATAAAATAATTATATTAAGTAATAATAATAATTAATTATAATAAGATAATAATAATAATAAAATATATTAATAGATAATTAATAATAATAATAATATAATAATGAATAATAATATATAATTAATAATAAATAATATATAATTAATAATAATAATAAAAAATAAGTGAGATAAATTGAAGTAAGTGAATTAATAGTAGTATATAGATAAGATTTATATTTATTATTATATTATTGATTATTATTATTATTTATTATTTATTAGTAGTATAGATTTATTAGATATTTATTTTATGATTATTATATTATTATATTATATGATTATTTATGAGTTATTATTTATTATTATTATAATAATAAGTATTATTATATTATTATTATTATATTATTATTATTATTATTATTATTATTATTATTATTTTTATTATTATTATTTTGAAGGTGGCCAGAGTTGAACCCTTGCATAAATCTGGAACACTTGAGGAAGTGGAAAATCACAGACCCAGATTTTAAATTTGATAAATTTAAAATATTTGAATATTGCTGATTTATAATGGGTGACAGATCTATTGTTTTTGTAGAAATTCTTTCGATTTGTTCGCCAACAATAAATGGTTTCTGAGGAAAGAGAACACAGGACGGATCTTTGTTTGGGGGGTCATACTGGGGTTTTTTGTGGTTATTTTTCTTCTGTGTATATGTGTTTGGTTGGGGTGGGTGGTTGGTTTGGGTGTTTGGGTTCTGTCTGGTCGTTCTCTGTTTGGGTTGGTGCCCTTTTTTTTTTCAATGCTGATTTATAATTGGGTGACAGACTATTTTTTTTTAAAAATTCGTTGATTTGTTCCCAACAATATTGGTTTCTGAGGGAAAGAGGAACACAGGACGGAGCTCTCTTCCTTAATAACAGTAACAGTTAATAAGTTAAAAACAGTTAATGGCAGTATAGGTCGAAATTAGTATATAATTGCTGTATTTTTGGATTACTCAAAGGTTTTTGATACCATTGACACAGGCATTCTAATCTGAAAGTTAGAAAAATATTGCGTTAGAGGTATTTGCCTCTTTTTTACCAAATTTTACTTTATCAACAGGAAACAATATGTTCAAATTGGTAATTCCTGCTCCGGAACTGGCAATGTAACAACGGGGGTACCTTAGGAGTCGTGCCTTGGGCCTCTTTTCTTTATAATATATATTAATGATCTTGTTAAGATAACCTTAAATGTCAAACTATTTTTATATGCAGACCACACTGTGGCGTACTTTTTAGGCACGGATATATTTGTAACATTCAAAACGTAGTCGATGAGGACTAGTTAAAGAGTTACAAATGGACTTGTGCTAACAAGGTCTCTTTGAATTCTGGAAAAACAAAGGCCGTGATCTTTTCATCTTTTTCGAACGTTAGGGCCAACATTTACCTAGACCAGCGGTCTCCAAACTTTTTTGATCGCGTACCCCTAAAACGAAAATAATTATAAGCTGTACCCCTTATACAGGCCTATATATTAATATAACAATTGATAATTATATATATATATATATAATATATATATTTAATATATTATTATATAATTATATATATATATTATATTATTATAATCTATATATATATATATATATATATATATATATATATATATATAGGTGTGTGCGTGTGTGTGTATTTATTGTTGTTTATTATTTATTTTGTATTTATTATTTACTATTTATTTTCTTTGGCGTACCCCCAACTATCACTTTGGGTACCCCACGGGGTACGTGTACCCCACTTTGGAGACCACTGACCTAGACGGTGCAGCAATCTAATTTGTCAAATCGATTAAATATTTAGATCTAATTATCCAGCATAACCTGGAATTTGAGGAATATATTCATAATTTGTGTAGCAGAATTCACAGGAATAGTTGCATTATATATTCTTTGGAAAATGTGTTTTCGAAAGAAACCCTGATAACTTTTTATTAATTCGATTATTTATGCCTTTCTCATCTTGCATATTGGGGAGGATCTACCGAAAGTGGATTAAAACCATATTTGTTGTCGACAATAACGCCCTACGAAATGTTTGAACTTGTTATGATTTACACACTGCTGATCTCTACTTTACATGTAAAATATTATCACTTAAGGATTTATACCAATTTCAACTCGAATATTTATTATGCACATGAATATTCTAAATGATGATGCTCGTATTTTTCGGAATATTTGAATAACCTAAATTAGACTCCTAACTGCAGTATAAGAAATCTCAGCATTCTGAGGCATATATTCTCCAGGATGCAAACTAATAAAAGATTTAACATTAATAAGGACATCATATTCTGGGGATCATTACCTGGAAACTTAGGTGAAATTCCAATGAAGCCAGATTCAAAAGAAAATTAAGACAATTTAAAACTTCTTAACTAAAATCAATAGACGAATTTTGATTGAAGGATATTCTAGTTTCCAAAAAAAAAAACATTCTAATGTATTTTTTTGTTTGTAAATGAATTTGTAAAGCTTCTGCCTTTGTATTCACATTTAACAAATGGTAAATGGTATTATTATTATTATTATTTATTTTATTTAATTTATTTATTATTATATATTATTATTATTATTATTATTATTATTATTATTATTATTATTATTATTATTATTATTATTATTATTATTATTATTATTATTATTATTATTATTATTATTTATTATTATATTAATTATGATTTTTATATTATTATTATTATTATTATTTTATTATAATTATTATTATTATTCTATTATTTATATTATTTATTGTATACATCTTATTTTATTATATTTATTTATTATTTATTATTATTACTTATTATTATTAATTTAATTATTCATTATTTATTTATATCACTAAAATTTTATATATTTATTATTATTATTATTATTATTATTATTATTATTATTATTATATATTATTATGAATTATAATATTATATTTATTATTATTATTTATTAATTGATATTATTATTATCAATTAAGATATTAATTTATTGATTATTATTATTATTATTTTTATTATTAAAATTTTAAAAGACTACTACTACTACTACTACTACTACTACTACTTACTACTACACTTTACATAACTACCTATTCTTGAATACGTGTTACTTAGGAACCCTACTACTAATAATAATAATAATTAATAATAATATAATACATATCATAAAAATAATAATAATTAATAAAATAATAATAATATAAATAATAATATAATAATAATAATTAATTAATAATTAATATTATAATAATAATTATAGATAAACTATATATATACTTAATATATATTAAATAATAAAATAATAATAATAATAATAATAAATAACAAATATATTGATTAATTATTATTATTATCTTATTATATTGCTTTAATGTCATTATGTTTTTCATTATTATTATTCGGTTTTATCCACAGTTAAAGAAGATTTTTTACTTTAGGATAAGCGGTTTCTCTTTTTATATCAACTATTTTTTTAAAAAAAATAATATATACTACTCAATTTTTTTATCATTATAATTATACTTAACTTTTTACTTTTTTAAAAAATATTTTTTTATTCTTTTAAATTGTTCAACACGATGTTAATGTTCGAAAAAACTACACAGCTTTGTAATCAAGGATTAAAAGGACATTTTACTGTATATCTCCAAAATATCCTGCTTGTAATTATTATTGTAGCGAAGGATTGTAAGGAAAATGTTATCATATTAATTTGTTACAGATTTCACGGCGTTTTTGCTTCTGCTTCGGCATTTTTTGTCGAGCAAGGACAGCAATATATTATCTAATATTAATTAATAACATGTTTGAAAACCGCTCTACTGGGTACATCTTTGGTTGCTATACTTCAACGGTGCTATTAATATTTTAAGATAATAAATAGATCATATACTTACTATATATTTACCTATAACTAGTATATTTATATATATTATATATATATATATACTTCAACCATACTCGTATGTTAACTAACCCAGTTATATTATATAGTATATATATAGATATAGATAGATATTGCAATAGATTTTGTAATAAAAATGTTTGTTTTTTATCCTCTCAGGCATTTCCTCAATTTTTCCTAACATTATTAGCGTAGTATATAATATATAATATAATATACTAAATATGTATATATATATATATATAATACCGTATATTTATATATTATAAGATATATAGATCTTCTGCTAAAATATATAATTATACATACAAATAAAATCATCTATCTTTACTATTATATATGGTTTTATTCTTGTATAATTTTAAACAAAAAGATACACATATAAATATATTATAACTATATAATTATTATTATAAGTATTATATATATTATATATATTATAATATTTATATTATAATATTAATCATATATATATATTATATATATAATAAAAACTATATATTATATATATAATAATTCAGTTGATGGGAGACGACCTTGTAAAGACATAAACTTGTGTTATTCAGAGTTTTTATATATATATATATTATTAAATGGATAATCATTATATATATTATAATATATATATAATATATATTATAGTATATATATATATAATAATAATAAGTGATATATATATATATTATATATATACTTGCATAATATATTACATATTACGATAGAAACCCATTAATATAGTATCTAAGGTTTAAGAGATATAATATTGTATAATATATATATATATATATATATTATTACTATTGATAACTACGTAGAGTATATACTACCTAATATAGTATATACTTTTATGATTATATATATTATTGTATATGATATATAGAGAGAGAGAGGAGAGAGAAGCGAAAACGTATTAAATACTATTTTATAATTTATTAATACTACCTATGACTTATTAATTATTTTAAAGGGCAAATAGCACTAAGGAGTGCGCAGCAGGGAGGGACGAAAATACGCCTCTCGAAAAAACTGGGCAATATTTAATATTATAGATACACGCAGTAAAAGAAAAAAAAAGGCTTGCATATATAATTTGAATAATACATAAACATAACAAGAGTACTTAAAAATATTTTTAAAGATAGATTGTCAAATGATCATTTATCTTTAGCCAGTATCAGGCTAAATATAGAGTTTTATTAAAATAAAGCTGTGGGCAAGGTTAATAGATAAGAGCCTGTTTAAAGCGTCTTTGTCTATTCACTAAATACGTTATTACTCTACATTTAAGAATGATATTTCATTATTTTAAGTATAATGAACGTATTTAAATACCACTTTCAAAAAAGGGCTTATAATGATTAACAATTCACACACAGAACAAATTCGGTTACACAAAGATTTCAATTATATCAGCTTGGAATATTAGATAGGTTATTGCTATTTTCAATGTTTACACAGTTTCAAAATATTTCCTCATGTATATTTATGTTTTAGGACAGGCCGCGCCATGCGCCTACTTATACCTTTGAAGCAAAAATTATCGTACAATCGTCCGCCGCTTACATACTAGTTTTACTCTATTCAGAGTATAGAACGCAGAGATTCTTTTAAAGAATTAATATTAGTGTATAGCCGTATATAATTGGTTGTTTTTCTTTAATTTGATGAAGAAAGCAAAAAGCTTCATATTTTGTTTAACTTACAAATCATCAATTTAATAGTATCTGTTAAGTACCTACTATAATTCTATTTATTTAAAACTTAGAAAATTATTTGGTCAGGACTTACCTACCCAGCTTCTTTTTGGAAATCTTCAAAATAGAGGTAGCTATATATATATATATATATAAATAGTAGTATACTATTATAAATAGGGTGCTATATAATAGTATCATATATATAACTAAGGCAGGCAATATATAGGCATATTATCATATTATAATATAGGACTATATTATATATTTATATATAAGTAATTTGAAAGAATTTTCAAGTATTAAAAACATCGGATTTAGTTAGCGTATAATCGGGTCGATTCGAGAGCTTATCAAGTGGTAACATGCTGCCACTCAGCTTATTTTAAAATATAAATAAATACTAGTGTAGTGTAATGTATGTGATGTATGTAATGTATATGAGCTAGTATGCATGGTTTATATTTGTATGGCATGAGGTATGTATCCCTCTCGCATCTCTTCTCATCACTCTGCCATAGCATGCGCAGGGCAGGCTAAGGTTAATATATATTATTATAGATATATAAATATATATATTATATATATAATAATTATATAATATAGCTATATAATATAATATATGATTTAGCTATCAGGACATAGTTGACCAGCATAGTCAAATACCTAGATAGCTAGATGTAATGACAGTATAATAGTATACTAAGTTTGACGTTCGGTGGTTTAGGACCCAATTCGTCAAGGTAGTATGATAAGTTTGTTAATGGCTTACATGGGGAGTACAACATAGAGTTATTAACTGAGCAAAATAGTACCCAATCTTATCTCTCTGCCTCTCTTACAGGTCTCTCTCTACTCCTCATGCTCATATATATAGGTCAATTTAGGCATGAATGGTGTATAATATATATACGTAGCGACCGGTACTAAGCAGCATATGATCAGTTGATCACACTTATTTTTCACTTAATTAAGTGACATGACCAGTAGATTCATATTTGAAATAATATTATATATTCTATATATCATCACCCACCTTCTCCCCCAAGTACTGGGTAAGTCGTACCATGCCCACCGATACCAGACAGTAACATAGCACTCCCGAACAAAGTATGTGGCTAGACATTAAGAAATATGATTTTCGCTACAAGTCCTATTAGTTATAGTAAGAATAAAGCAGACCAAAAGCGCTTATATATGTATTGAATTATTATTCAAGATTATTTACATATTCACTTTTTTATTATATACCCTATATAATATATATTATTTTTTTATATATATATACTATAATATACATCTATAATTATAATTATATATATGTTATATTATATAGCTATATATCCATATATAGAATAAGAAGTATATAAATATACATAATAATATTATATATTTCAAATAGCTGTTGTATCAGGGCACTATTATATCATAAGTAGTTCTATATTATTAACGAAAAAAATCTATAATATTTAACAAAATTATTGATAAATAAACTTATTTCAATAATTATATTTGGACTTTTAAAACAAGCTGTTAATAAGAGACCCGAATTAAAACTGATTGTTACGTCTGGCTGTCTATTTGTAAAGATTTCGACTTAGTTCTGCATGAATAGGAAGATATTCTTCGCATGGCTATTGACGCAAAGTCGTCTCTCTTCTTCTGAATTTCTATTAACTATTTAACCTCTTCGATTAAACTGGCGTCCTCTATGAGATATTTATAGTTTCAAGATTATTATAAATAATATTCTCCGAATCGACACCACTTATGCACCATGCGATGGCGATCCATTGGAGTCGTGTTTTAGAGAGAGGGTAGTTTACTTATATTGACTTTATATAATATATATATATATATATATATATATATGATTAATATATTATATTAATTATATATATAACTATATATTTTATATAGTATTTTATTATTAAAAAAATACTATTATATATAATATCGGTATACAAGGTATATTATTAATATACATAGATAAAACTTTATATTGTAGTATATATATATATATAGGATAAGTATTTTATATATATATCATATATATATATATATATATTATTATAAACTATATTATATATATATATTATAGTATGATATATATATATATATATACTTATTGATGGTGTGTGTGTTGTTTGCGTAGTGTGGTTTGTGTGTGTTGTCGTGTCGTGTAGGTGAAACATATGATACATTTATGAACTTTCCTTATTTTTCACGCGCTCTTCAGATTCTCATAAAAATAAAATAAATTGAAAAGAAGTAGAAAGTTTTGTTTTTTGTTGAATTCTTGTTCTTTGATAAAAAAGAAAACGAGTTTTTGAAAATAGTTACATAATAATGACATCATAAAAAAAAAAAAATGATGATCAAATATTTATGAAAATTAAACAACTTAAAAACAATCGCTTTAATAATTTAAAATATAATAATCGTCAGAATTAACAAGAAACTTAAAACTAAAATATCATAAACTCGCACTGTTGACTGTTATATATAAAACTTAAATTAATGGGATAGATCCCGTGCACCTGGCAGTTCATAGCCCAGAGTCAGTGTAAATTATAAGGAAAAAAAAATCATAATTACAAAAACTGATGACTAAATGGAGAGAGAGGAGACGAGACATCGACGAGAGAGGAGTGGAGATATGATATAGAAAATCTGAGGAAGAGCTTGAGAGCAGATAAAAGAGTAGGAGGGACGAGAGAGAGAGAGAGATATGGATGATGACGAGAGAGAAATGTTATGTCCTAAACCACTATGAAGGAAGTAGTTGTTTGGATCTGTCGCAAGGGAGAGAGGCAGGCAGCAGATGGCGTCAGTTAGATGAGGCAGGGAGGAGAGGAGAGAGCAGTGATGAGAGAGGCAGACGAGGAGTATGAGTAGGCAGGGCGGGGCCAGGCAGATGACGGCATGGGGCAAGAGCAGGGCAAGGGAGATGGCGAGCGCAACGCGAAGGCGGGCAAGGAGGCAGGCAAGGAGGCAGGCGAGAGGTCAGGGCAGGCGAAGGCAGGACAGAAGCAGGCAGGCTATGGCAGGCAGGCAGAAGGCATGGCAAGGCAGAAGAAGGGGCCAGGGCAGGCAGGCGAGCAGGGCAGGGCAGGCAAGAGTCAGAGCACGGCAGGGCAAGCAGGCATGCGGCCAGGAGAAGCATAGTGCCAGGGCAAGGAGAGGCAGGAAGGCAGGCAGGCCAGCAGGCAGCAGACAGGAGAGAAGGATATGCGCAGGTTTCAGGCAGGAAGAGCAGGCAGGAGAGGCGAAGAGAGGGCAGGCAGCAAGGAAGGCAGGCAGGCATGGCAAGCAGGAGGCAGCAGGAATGTAGTCGAAGGCAGAACTCGGCAGAGCAGGGTTGTTGGCCAGTCAGGCACGCGGGCAGGTAGCGGATGCCGTCAGGCAATGTTCATTGAGAGAGAAATAACCACATAATCTATTGTTTTATTTATCTACTATTAAGTTCAAAACACATGTGGATCTTATATTCGACAGGATGAGATTTTACTTCTTTATATAGTTTTCCCATAACTAATGAAAGAAGAAATTTTAATCATTAATCCAAAGAGAGAAGAGTATAGAGCTATCAATTAGAATAAAACATTACATATTAAGAAATTTTATGTGATTAATTAAAAAGTAAGTATGGTTATATCAATAAAAAAAAAGTCTGTAAATATAGTATTATCAAAATTTTATGATTTTGTTTTCTATTTTAATTGAAGTTAATTATATTTAAATTCATTAGAATCCTAGTTTTAGCTGATAATGATTTGAGTGTGACTATACTGAGATCGTATGATTATTCTTTTATTAAGAATTATATTGTTATAATAAGTTGCTCAATTTAACTGAAAGATATATTACTTTGTTATGTTCTGTCTGACTGGCTGGAACCATAGTTTAGAGTATTATATATGGTAATAGATAGATATATATATATATTTACATAGTATTATATTAATAATATATATATATTTCATATATATATATATTTAGTAGGATAGTGATAGCTGTCGTTATGATAGTACTACTAAGTAGTAGTCTCAGTATATATAGGTACCTTATATGATACTTATAATGATAGTATGTACTTTATTAATATATTTAATAAAATATATATATCGTGATAGTACTATGATATAGTGTCATATTGATATATATTGAATCTATATATTTATTGCATTAAATGTATTGTATATCACATCTTCCTACCAGTCTTAAAAAATCTATAGTATTCGATTATAATAATTGTGAAAACCACTAATTATTATGAATAATAATAAAAAATATGATATATTAATAATATATATGTATATATATATATTCTCACTATAAATAATATAATGATAAATATATTTTTTATTAATATATACGACAAGGCTAAGGCTATAAGTAGCATAAATAGCAGTATACATAGTGCATATAGTGTCAGTCTAGCTTATAAGGTCATATAATGCTAATGACAGGTACATAATAGTGAACATTAGGTCAATAGTATATATAAGCAGTAGTACTAATAGGATATAGGCAGGTAGACTATATAATGAGCTATATGGCAGATAGTAGCAGTGCAGGTAAATAATGCATATATAATAAGAGCTAAGTACAAGGCAGTGCATATATTGTAGTACAGAGCAGAGCATAGTACTTAGTCAGCATATGATTACAATATATATATATATAGTATTATATGTTTTAGTATATAGGCTATATATATAAGTAGTATAAAGTATCACAAGTGATAATGGCGAATAGTATATTATATATATAGATATGATACAATAGAGACATAGGGCATATAGGTGATCGATAGTGACTCCTTTAGCAGCAGCAGGTAGTAGTGCCACCTAGACTGTACCCGGGCATAGAGTACATGTGATGGACTGAGCATAGCTATTACGATTTTTGAACGAGTCGGAAAAAAAGAAAGCTATGAGGAGACAGCTGGCTATGTTAACAGGCACGGGCAGGCATGGCAGCGTGATCGACGTTGCCCTGGCTCTAAATAGGAGAGTACAGATGTCTAGGACGAGGACACTGCAAGCGAGCGTGTCCGGCATTGTCGTAGGACAGAGTCGAGCGGACAGGCTCAAGATAGTCAGACGAGACAGGGACACGCAAACGATAGATTTTCGCGAGGTCCGAACTTCTGAATAATGACATTGTTGAAAATAGGAAAATAACCACAGTGATCGAGTGTTTAGGTTGTACTATCTTAGAGGTGTAAAACCAGTGAGTTATATGATCACGAGAGAGTATTGAGACTGTAGCTGTTTTTGAGTCAACTATATATTTATAACTCAGAGAATTTTCTATATTTAATATCAGCTCTATCAATAAGTAGAAATTTCAGGCGTATTGTTTTGATCATATCAACAAAATTTCAGATGGCGGATAGGAAGCGCCATGAGTTCAGAGAGTACTGGAGAGTGTACAGTTTTGTTTATTAGTTCTAAAGATACCTTAGTTCTATGTGTAAATAGGTTTATTTTGACATAAGGTTGCTGGATTTACTAATTTTGTGATTTAACAAGAACTGTGATATATGAGACTGTGATTGTAGTGCGAGTGAGTATTCGCAGAGATCAGGCAGGTAGAGAATGAGAGATAATGTAAGTGATGATCAGCAGAGAGATGAGAAGAGTTGAGATCTCCTCGCAGCTGACAAGATAAAGCTAGCCATATGCATAGCGAAGTCCGACATTTTCAATGCTAGGGCTGTGCCTGTAGAACTTTATATTTTAAAGAAACTATCGTTACATCCCCTAGATCTGATGGGGTTGTCTTGTATACTCCTATCAGGTTGCGATGTGGCCGTCTCTAGCGGCAAACAACAGTGTCTAATCACTCCTTCTCGATATATATACAGAGATAGAACTTATCCAATTTTGGCGACGAGTAGAGTATTGAGCAGGTTGAAGAAGTTCTGCAGTCGTACTATATTAAAAAAAGATATGATAATAATAGACTGTATATATACAATAAATTCATAGAGACTCTCGTTTCCTTCGTCTGAAGCGAAATCTTGTGAAAGTTCACATGTAGATTTGTTGTTTGTAAGGAATATCACGATTGAAATACAGAAACACAGTAGACTATATGTTTAAGGGATAAGTCGCACCGGATAGATCCTCGTGGATATAGTGTGGTCTTATAGAAGGATGAATAGCGAAGTATCTAGTTGTAAGATGAGTATAGATATTTGTGCAAGAGAGGTGTGTGCATCATGAAGTAGTAAGATTCAGTATTACTAATAAAGCGTTATGACAATTTACGGGGCGCAAGTGTGATTGAAGAAAGAAGTGATATTGTTTTGCAGACTACCTACACTCTCTCAAATTATCTAAAAGTTTCATTGACCGGTGAAAATAATCTCTCTCGAGCGACGTAAACAGTGATCTCTGATATAGGCATGTTACAGTATTATATGAGTATATAGTGCTGAAATCATCTTGGCATAAGTTTTCAACACAACATGTATACGTACATGCCATAGATGTTATATCCTTACCATCTCATGCAGTACTCAATTTGATGACAACTTTATGTGGCATGTGAGTATGTTTTAAGCATGTTTCTAAGAAGTACAGCCATTCAAAAATGCTCACATAAAAAAAAAAAAATAATTTATTAATAGTTATGTTGTATATATATATTAATGATATAGTTTAATTATTTTTAAGTTATTATAGTTTACGATAATTACTGCATGAATAGACAGAATGGAAAATTAGCTCTAAGTATAGTTATTTAGTGGCATCTCAAGATAAATTGAGCATGCCGTCAATGTCTCAATAGGATAATTCAGTGTTTCAATTATTATAAGGTTAGCATATAAACATAAGAATGATTCTAATAGTGAGCATATCAGTAGCTATAGTCTACGGTCAATTGACCTATTAGAATATATACAATTATACTCTTTATTAGAGAAATTTCTCTAGTTAATCGTGCATAGATATTAATATATACAAGTATATAGTGCAGTGATATACTAAGTATCTAAGATACAGATATTATAGTACTATTTGTATAGTATATATGATACATAAGTTAGCATATAGGTACTAGTATATGCATGGTCATATAGGTCATAATATGTAATATAATTATATGATGAGTTCAGTGTTCATTTAATTAGTGTATACCTAGAGAATTCTTATATATATAGGTGTAGGCAGTGTATAGTAGAAGGAGCAAAATATCAATGAATAAAATTATGATATTCGTTATATTATATATTTAGTATATTTAAATGATATTTAGTAGGTACTAAGTTATATAAATTACAACATTGTGCAGAAGACTGTGTTTCTAGTGGTATATATGCAAAACAGAGATGTCTAAAAAAGAGCAATAGTTAAAAAAAAATTTGAAATATTGATGGGTCTAGAGACTCATAAGGATATTGTCCATTTAAGGTCTACTGTAATCGAGCAAAATGTACTCAAAGGTAACTTAACAAAGGTGTAGAGGATAGCAAGGCATAGTATATATATGCAATATATGAGGTATGAGGTGATATTATGTAATAACTGCATGATATGCATATACTACTGAAACATTATAGCAATATAGTAGCTATAATCAAACGCTAGTCACATAATATACCTGGAATCATAGATATGTTCTTGTAATATCAAGTAACCTTACTTAATCCTAATGCATTATCATAAGTAGTATAAAGTATAGCCAGGCGTATAACAGGCAGTCGCCATAGATATGAACCGAGAGATAAGACAAGCAGGCAGGCCTAGTTGACAGGTCTAAGTGACTAAAATGAGTCATCAGTCTAAGTATCAGTTCATTTGAATATAATCACAACCATATCGATTAATTAATATATTTATATATAATATTATTAATAGTATTATATATATATTTAAGTTTACTTTTATTAATAATTATTTTTTAAATCAGAAATTATATAGCTATTGATATATTGCTTCTTATAATATCAATTATTTATTTAAATTGAGTTTAGAAAATTGGATACATAATCTCTCAAATGTACATTAATTATTCTAGAAATTCTTCCAGCG